>JADBJO010002897.1:135000-157500 GCA_016801955.1 Conus betulinus | reverse complement strand
GTGGGTCAGGGATCTCCACATCCAGTCGCCGGACTGACGTCACATCCCCAAGTCTCCACTCTTTGACGTCAAAGTGAGAGACCAGGCACTGTGACAATGGACGTCATCATGTCGAGACGTGAACTGACGATCGACAGACAGTCAAGACTTATCGATGGCTCGGATGTTTCCCGTTCCCCACGTCACAGTAACTGCTGGTTTTGGAGAGGGCGGCCGACTGCCGATTCCATGACTGACGTGGTGGAACAACTTACTTCTTACTTCACACAATATTAGTTTTTTGGCAGGAACGGCAATCGACTTTCACGCTTCCAAGCCGCAAGCAAATACAAATTATAAACAATTAAAGCGGAAAGAGATGTGCTTACTCAGTTTCTTCTGTCCTACTTGATAAACTAAGCAACATGCCAACTTACGTAATTTCTGACTCGTTTTCGCGATATCCTCATGTTTCACTCAAAAATCAGGGTTTTAGAAGAAGAAGAAGAAGAAAAAAAGCAGAAGGCCGATTCATCATGTTCGATTATAGTTGCAGCATATCGGATTGCGTTGCCTCAAAACTTGTCACACAGCCTCTCTTGGCAGCCAGCGAAAAACATATCTTCACATACCGACATACATATTTATCGCACTTGCAAAATTTCCACCCCCCCCCCCCCCCCCTTCACCAAAGATGAATATATAAACAAGAAATAAAGTAAAATAACGAAACCAACACGCAGCAAATATAAAAGAAAAAAAAAAAAAAAAAACCTCTTTCACGAAACTCCCAACACCCAACAGGACCGCGGACCAAACGTTAATGTTCGGAGCCATTCACGATTCTGATAGCACGCATCGATCCTCTCTCCCCACCACACACAACACTCGCTGCCCATCTCTCTTTTTTGTTGTTGTTGTGAACATTTTCGCGCTCAAGCCGCCGCAGCCTGCTTTGGTGGTGGGCCCGCTCTGACAAGTCTAATAGGCGCTAAATCGTCTTTTCCACTCTACCTATTCCCGTTCCCTGCTCCTCCTTTGTCGCCGGGCGTGCCGGGGTCCATTTTCGTGCTTGGAGGGGGGGACCGGTCGGGAGTCGAAGTCTTTCTTGATGGAAGCTTCGCACGGGCAGGGGGCTTGGTGGTGCCCGGGGGGGGGGGGGGGGGGGGGGGGGGGGGCAGGAGGGAACGGAGGAGGAGGAGGAGGAGAAGAAGGAGGGAGGGAGGGAGGGAGGGAGGGAGGGGGCGGGGAGAAAAGGTTCAGGTTGTGTGTGGGAAGGGGAGTATGGTGTGTGTGTGTGTGTGTGTGTGTGTTGTGTGTGTGTTGTGTTGTGTTATGTTGTGTTGTATTGTGTGTGTGTGTGTGCGCGCGCGCGTGCGTGCGTGAGCGAGCGTGCGTGCGTGCGTGCGTGAGAGTGAGTGAGTGAGAGAGAGAGTGTGTGTGTGTGTGTGTGTGTGTGTGTGTGTGTGTGTGTTGGAGACAGAGAGGGGTGGGGGTGACGTGACGTGACGTGGGCTGGGCGATCTGAGAGACAGAGGGGGGCGGAAAGGAAAGAAGGGGAAGTGAAGAACCGTTCAATATTTTCAGCCCTGGGGGCGAAGAGGGGAGGGAGACAGCGGGGCCCGAGGAGGACCGACACCGCAGAGCTGCTTGGTCGCACGGACCCCACCCCTCCCTCCTCTCCCCTTCTCGTTCTCTAAATTCCCCCCTCCCCGCCCCCCCCCCCCCCCCCCCCACGCCCGCCTCCCGCCACCACCACCCCCACCCCGTCCCCTTTCCTTCCCCCCCTGTCTCTCCTCCATTCTGCTGCCCCAACGACGCGCCGTTTCCTGGAAAAAACTTCCTCCACACGTTCGGGCTTCGCTCCTCGTCGTCATGTCCGTCTCTCTCATCGCTGTGTGTATGGCTTTTTTTTTTTTTCCCTTCTGTGTTTGGTGCTCTGCCTCTGTGAGTGTGTGTGTGTGTGTGTGTGTGTGTGTGTGTGTGTGTGTGTAAGCGGTGTGTGTGTGTGTGTGTGTGTGTGTGTGTGTGTGTGTGTAAGCGGTGTGTGTGTGTGTGTGTGTGTGTGTGTGTGTGTGTGTGTGTGTGTGTGTGTGTGTGTGTGTAAGCGGTGTGTGCGTGTGTGTGTGTGTGTGTGTGTGTGTGTGTGTGTGTGTGTGTGTGTGTGTGTAAGCGGTGTGTGTGTGTGTGTGTGTGTGTGTGTGTGTGTGTGTGTGTGTGTAGAGTATCAATGAAAAATTTCATACCCACTCGACCCCCCCCTTTTTTTTTTTTTTAAATGTGAAAATCCTCAAAGACATTTATTATTCATTTTTACTTGAAGATCTGCGGTCAAAACTCTGTTTTCTTATTGGAATAAATCAGTTAAATGACATCTACTGAATTAACCGAAATCAGTTCAATGATCCTGGCAATTACATGCTTATTCAGCGTTTGCTAATTTTGAAAAGCTGCCCTGGTTTTCAGGTTATTTCGCTTAAATTAATTAAGACTATGTTTAGTACCGTGAGAACAAGGGGTGAGGTATAGTGGGGATTGAGAGATGGCACAATTTGGACATGAGATACAAAGTAAAGGAGATGCCTGTTCGTAACTAAATCAGTTCAACTTCGCTTTACAACTGCTTGCAGAGACCTTGACAGCAGAACAAAGCATGCTTTGTGGTGTGTTTTGCGATGCTTGTGCACACTCTGTAACAACTCACTCCAAATATTGCTGGATTTTCTAGAAACTCAGGCGCAGGCAGCTTCTTGCTCTTTATGTGGCTAACCTGTGGGGATTAGATGCTCTGCGGCTCGTATAAATATAAGATTCATTTACGTGCCTGGAAGCTCTTTTTTTTTTTTTTTCCCGTAGTTCACATAAAACATCGAATGATTTAGCGTATGGAAAACCGGGGGGATACCCTATCTATAAGAACGAACATATGGCAGTGAACAAACTACTGGCTTGAACCTGAACGAATGACTGAACACAGATTGCCGTTCTGACTGTATCAAACATTGTTTGGATTAGAATCGAGTGGCAAAAAAAAAAAAGTGGATTAAGTTGTTTCGTACTTTGTGAGAAACAGCAGCTGGTAAAACTGGGATTCATAAAACTGAGACATCTCCATTGTAACAGAACATTCAAATTATCAAGAAATTGTGAAACGTGTCTTTTGCTTGGCTTGACGAAGCTAAGATTTTGTGTATGAAATAAATCAGTACATTGTCATCGACAGTAAATGATTCCTGACAATATTCTGATATGTCTGTAGAGTAAAAATGCAAATAATGGGCGAAATACATTATTTTGTCTCGGTGTGTGCGATTTCTGACAAGACCATATCCGGCGCACACCGTACGCAAACTCGTATCGGTTCAGTATGATTTATTACCGATCAATAAAAAATCAAACTTCTGAGAAATGCATGGGCACTCGTATCAGTATACAGACCTCAAAAGGCGGGCTACTGTGCCTAGCAAGCGGAGCAGTGTACAACGTAAATCTCTTTTATAAGATGTCGTATGCTATGATACTCTGCGAACGAGTTGTTCGATTGTACGCCAAGTGTGTGTGTGTGTGTGTGTGTGTGTGTGTGTGTGTGTGTGTGTGTGTGTGTGTGTGTGTGTGTGTGTGTGTGTGTGCGTGCGTGCATGCATGCGTGTGTGTGTGTGTGTGTGTGTGTGTGTGTGTGTGTGTGTGTGTGTGTGTGTGTGTGTGTGTGTGTGTGTGTATGTGCTGCTTCGAATGTTATATTCTATACACGTAGTCGTGAACTCCAGACCATCCAATCTCCCCCCCCTCCCCCCCTCCGCCCTCCCGGTTTCCCTCTGACTACAAGAAAGGGATGTACCCTGCATTGATTAATGTTCCCTTTATTGCTCTGTCTCTCTCTCTCTCTATGTGCCTGTTTGACCTTCAGCCTCCCACCCCCCTCCCCCGTTCCTGCTCTTGCAGATGTGTTTTTTTTTCCTTTTTCCTCTCTTGGCTATGTTCACCTTCTCTCAAGGTGCCAAAGCATCTCTTGTTTCTTCGAGCAAAACGTTGCTGCCGTTTCTCTTGAACAATCCCTTTAATTCATTCTATTGTTGATGTCGGATTCTCTATCAAGGATTATTCTGTTTTTCTCGAACAATTGATTTTTTTGTTTTTTTTTTGTTTTGTTTCTCCCTGTGACTGCTTTTCTGTTTTCTGTCTTGAAATCGAAGAGATGCTTCCGTGTTAATGACAAAATTCATTCCATTGCATTTGTGTGTGTGTGTGTGTGTGTGTTTTTTTCTTTCTTTAGTTCTTTCCCCACTTGTCGCTGTTTGTTCTCTGTCTGGATGTTTATAGAGGTGTCGCTGAGTTGATGACAGGTTTGTTCGTCTGACTTTTCTGAATTGCTGTGATCGGTTTGTCGTCCTTGAGCGAGCACCATTCTTCGTTCGACGTTTCTTACATCTATCTCCCTCTCTGTCCCTTCTCTCTCTCCCCAGCCCCCCCCCCCCCCCCCCCATCTCTCTCTATTCGCGCGCGCGCGCGCGTATTTGTGTGTGTGTGGTGTGTGTGTGTGTGTGTGTGTGTGTGTGTGTGTGTGTGTGTGTGTGTGTGTTGTGTGTGCGTGTATGTGTGTGTGTGTGTGTGTGTGTGTGTGTGTGTGTGTGTGTGTGAGAGAGTATATGTGTGTGTGTGAGTGATGTGTGTGTGTGTGTGTGTGTGTGTGGTGTGTGTGTGTGTGTGTGTGAGAGAGTATATGTGTGTGTGTGAGTGTGTGTGTGTGTGTGTGTGTGTGTGTGTGTGTGTGTGTGTGGTGTGTGTGTGTGTGGAGTGAGTGCATGCGCGCACAGGAGATAGAGAGGAGAGAGAGAGAGAGAGAGAGGAGAGAGAGAGAAGAGAGAGGGAGGGAGAAGACAGAGGGGGAGGGAAGGGAACGAGAGAGAGAGAGAGAGAGAGAAGAGAGAGAGAGAGAGAGAGTCCGTAAAGTCGACATGCCCAATAATTTAGAGAGAGAGAGAGAGAGAGAGAGGGAGAGAGAGAGAGAGAGAGAGAGAGAGAGATAGAGAGAGACTTCCGTAAAATCGACATGCCCAATATTCTATCTGTCCGGATCAACATGATTTATCCCCAATCAATGAAAAGACTGAAATTTCAACCGCATCCCCACACTAGAATACATAAACTGGTCTCAAAAAAGGCGTGACACAGCAGGTGACCACTGAAAAAAGGAGCCAAAAAAAAAAAAAAAAAAAACAGAATCACTGAGCCGCGCCGAACGAAGGAACAAACCACCTACAAAACACAAAGCGTTTCGAACCTACTGGGTCTTCTTCAGGTAGGGGAGATCAGCGAGTAAAAATCTAGCAATGATATTGAAACAGAACAAGAAAAAAAAAAAAAAAAAAAAAAAAAAAAAAGGAAAGACAGAAGAACAAAAAAGAAATATTTAAAAGAGAAAGTATATGTATTTGAAAGAAAATCAGAGTAAGAAACGGGGTGGATAGGTTAGTGAGGAAGGAATAGATTGATAAAGAAAATGATGATAGCAAAGGGAGGAGAGAAGTGAGAAGAGATGTAACGTGTACACTGAGATACATAATGAGTACTATGGTAAGTGTGTCTCTGGTGAGTACAGCGAGCTGGTGTCGGGTGGGGTGGGGGGGGGTGGTTAGGCACACACCACTTTTAGCTGTTGAAGCAAGTGAGCGGAAGTCCCCCAGTCCGGCAGTAAGGTGGGGGTTCCAGCCTGGTGCGCTCAACGTTGTCACTCTCGTGATTGCCATAGCGCCAGGCCTGTACTTCGACATGGCTGATGTTGTGTTGGGATGGCTGAAGCGCACAGCGAGGGGCTTGGGTCGTTGATGGCGTAATACGTCAGCAAGGTGTTCAGCAATGCGCGTTTCCAGTGTGCTGGACGTCTCACCAACCTAGATCTTCCTGCACAGTTCACAGTGGATGGCATACACAATGCTGCTGGCGGCTCTGACAAGAGAATGTATGTTTTTGATTTTGAACGAACCTCTAGGGCCACGAAAAATGACGTCTGGCTTGGTGAGAGGACAGATCTTAAAGTTGGCTTTTGAGCAGGCGAAAAGTGTGGTAATTTTCGTTCTGTTGACAACGTCGTGCCTGAAGAAGACCTAACAGGTCGAAAACGCATTGTGTCTTCTTTTGAAATCTGCTGGTTTCTTCTTTCTTCGTTAGGCGGTCCTGTCATTCATTCTGTTCATGCTCTAGAATATTCTAGAAAACGAGTCCGTCCCAACTGAGGGAAAACACAGAAGACTGCACGACTGCCTGTGTGTGTGTGTGTGTGTGCCTTCCAGCCTGCAGAGGCGATAACACACTTGCGCAACTTTGAATGCCCGTCTGTCTCTCTCTCTCTCTCTGTGTCCCTAGTGTGTGCGCTTGGCTGTGCTGTTACGCAAGGATCGAATCACTTAAAATGAGAACGAGCCTCTTTTGCCAATGCCTCTCTCTCATCCTCTCCATCCATTTTTTTTTTTTTTTTTTGTTATTGGCTTTCGTTTGCCAACTGTCTGTCTGTCAGTCTGTCTCTGTCTCTCTAACACACACAAATGCAAAAGTATCCGCACGCTATGCGAAAAAAAACGATCAACTGCGCACGCGCACCAAAAACACACACATACGCACGCATGCACTTACGCGCGCGCGCGCGCACGCACACACACACACACACACACACACACACACACATACAGACCACAGCAACAGAGTCTATACTTTTTCTTCTTCTTCGCCAGAACATCTCAAGCAATGAGCCCGCGGGGTTACTTACGAGCAGCATGTGAGCATCACTTTATCAGACTTGGTCACCGTCACTTCCCTGCCGATGACTGGAAAAGGAAATTTGCCTTGGTTGGGGAGGGCTTAGACCGAGCACAGGGGGGAGGTTCTGATGATCTCCACTGCAGTGAGCTTTCAGTGGGTCAAACTCATATAAGCAATGAGCGGTTTACGTGAGGATAAGTGTGGGAAAAACGATGATTAAAACAACAACTTTGGAGCGACAAATTTAGCATGATGAGAGGAGAGAGAGAGAGTGGGGTGGGGTGGGGTGGGGATGGGGAGAGTTAGAGAGACAGAGAGAGAGAAAGAAGAGAGTTGTGTGTGGGGGGGGGGGGAGGGAAGGGGGGGAGAAAGAGAGAGAGAGAGATGAGAGACGGAGAGAGGGAGAGAGTGAGAGAGAGAGTGAGACTGAGTTGTGTGTGTGTGGTGAGAGAGGAGAGAGAGAGAGAGAGAGAGATAGAGAAAGAGTAGAGAGTGAGGAGAGATGTAGTGATAGAGAGAGAGAGGAGTGTGTGTGGTGTGTGTGTGTGTTGGAGAGAGAGAGAGAGAGAGAGAGAGAGAGAGAGAGAGAGAGACACAGAGAGAGAGAGAGCGAGAGAGAGAGAGAGACTGTGTGATGTGCCAGAAAGAGAGAGAGAGAAAGAGAGAGAGTGAGAGAGAGAGAGAGAGAGAGAGAGAGAGAGAGAGAGAGAGAGAGAGAGAGAGAGAGAGAGAGAGAGAGAGACAGACAGACACAGAGACAGAGAGACAGAGAGAACGCTGCAGAGGCGACCCTGGTCAGAGAGTCCAGTTGCAATGCCCCCAGTCGTCAGTCCGGCCGGCCCGAACCACCTGTGGGGTGAGGTTGGGGGTTTTTCACAGTTTTGAACACCTTCTCTCGTCCACGTTGCAGCGGACGTCTTCCTGATTCAGTCCAGGGAACGCAAAGAGGGCAGAAAGAAAGGGCATCGGCTCTTTACCCGGCAGCCCCAGGCCGCTGCTGTTTTTTTCTTTTTTTTTTTTTAGTGCGTGGGGACAAAAATAACGGCTGAACATGATTCGAAGAGGTTTTTGCTTTTAGAGCCTTAGTCTCTCAACACAGAGTCCGTTTTGTTCCGCACTGATTGAATAGGGTGTGGATTTGAAAGGGAGAGAAGCCGTGTGTGGGAACCGGACTTTTAAGCCTCTTGTTTTTTCATGTCCATCTCTCTTTTATTTATGAATATTCACACACACGGACATACAGACAGGACTCTCTGGACACACCACACACACGCGCGCGCGCGCGCACACACACACATATAATATATATATACACATACACACACACACACACACATAAATACATGTGTGTGTGTGCGTGCGTGCGTGCGTGCGGTGTGCGTGCGTGCGTGCGTGCGTGTGTGTGTGTGTGTGTGTGTGTGTGTGTGTGCGTGTTGTGCGTGTGCGTGTGACATGATTTGTCGAATATTGTCCAATCCCTCGTTCGATTAAAAACAAACAACCCCCCCCCCCCCCCCCCCCCCACCCCCCCCACACCCCCACCCCACCCCTCCCCGACATGTTGAAAGGAAGCGCGGAAGGGAAGCATAGGATGGGCTCCGCCTCCCGTAATCCCGTTTGCCCTTACAGTTTCCTGCTTTCTTAGCAAAAGCTATGCCCCGTTCTTCATGCCCTTGATATCTGACCGGGGCTCGGTTTTAACAGGGGGACATTATTCAATGGACACCCAGCTCTCCTTGGTCCTCCCTACTCTGCTGCCCATTTGATTCAAAATGACTCTTTTTTTTAAAATTATTCCCTGCGTTTAAACGTGTTGAGCAATGAAGCGTCACAGCGAGCAAAAGCCAACCCGAAGGTCTTTTTTTCTTCTTCTTTTTCTGTGTTTCTTTTTCTATCCCCAGATCCCCCGCCCCTCGCCCCCACCTTCCACCCCTCTGCCATTCCAAATCGTGTGAAAAACCAAGGGGCAGTAATCTCTTTGAACCCCCCCCCCCCCCCCCCCCTTCCAACAGGAGCGACCCTCGTTCTTCGGTGTGCTGGAAGCGGTTGTTCAGCGAGCAACACATACACACACACACACACACACAAAAATGTCGCCTACTCTTTCTTCAATGTCTTGATGACCTCTATCTCTCTCATCTCGATGGGGAAAAAATAAAAAAACAATCACCGATACCCCTTACTGTTTGTATCCTTGTGTCCTGTTTCTTTCCGTGCTCGTTTTTTTATCTCTCCCCCCCCCCCCCGCCCCCCCCCGGCTTCGCTTTTTTTTTTTTTTTTTTTTTATCCCTTTTTGTCCTCATATATATATATGAGGTAAGGCAGTGAGGGAAGAGACGTACAGATTTCAGTATGACGTAAATAAAACGTATTACGCACTAGAATGATGCAGAACTCGACAGACCTGTCACGAATAGTAATTTGTTATAATTTCATGATCTGCTGCTTGCCGGGGAGGGTCGAGTGATACCTCGACTCGGTAATTTTCTTCTCTTCTTTTCATAAAGATTTCAAGCAAACCCCCATAAATAATTCATTTTTTAAATAGCCTGCGTTTAGTTCAATTGGTAGACCAACATTACAAAAATAGTAAGCAAACCCCCTAAATATTCGACTTATTATTGCCTGTGTTTAGTCCGTTTTAGTTGCAGTATAACAAAACTACCAAGCAAAAGGCAACAACAAAACAAAACAAAACAATCTCTGGGTATTTTTTTTGATAAAAAAAGCAAATTCTATTTCCACATCTCTTCACTCTCTGCATACCCTCTAATCGGCACCACCCTCTCTCCTCCACAGATTTGTATTTTCGTTTCTTTTCTTTTCAGTCTTTTTTTTTTTTTTTAAACTTTTTTTTTTTTTTGGTGTTGTTTTTGTTTTCGATTTCTGTCTTTCCCTTTACTTTTCTGCATTCCAGTCGTGTTTGAAAGCAGGGGCGGGTGCAATTTTCCTACCCTCATCCAACAAACGACCTGTTCTTCGATGCTGAGGCGGTGTTTCAACGTGGAGAGAGAGAGAGAGAGAGAGATGAGGCGACGAGAGGAGAGAGAGAGAGAGAGAGAGAGAGAGAGAGAGACTCGTCCTTCAATATTAGAGAGACAGAGAGAGAAACGAGAGAGATTGTTCCTTCAATATCTTGATGACCTCTCTCTCTCTCTCTCTCTTCTCTCTCTGTATGGGATGATGTCCATTACTGTTTGTATTTCCTTGTGAAGATCTCCCTCATTCTCTCTCTCTTTTCTTGGTTTCTTTCGTGTTTGTTTTTCTTCCTCATCCTCATCCACCCATTCATCACCTTTTACTCTTTTTCAACAATGTGTGTGTGTGTGTTTCGTGTTTTGTGTGCGTGCGTGCGTGCGCGCGAGCGCTCGTGTGTGTGTGTGTGTGTGTGTGTGGGTGCGCGCGCGCGTGCGTTGCGCTTTGTGCATTGCGCACAGCAATGCGCGTCCTATTTCTGATTAACAAAACTTCCCACCGCATAACTGAATCTACGGTTGCACACTGAAACCTAACCAGCAAAAAACTAAGATTAGAGGAACATTTATAAAAGGTTTTCGACAATCCCGGAATCGCTGAGATGTCCCTGGTGACTTTCCAAGCCAAGTCAGTTTTCCCCAAGGTATGAAAATACTACCCTGTCGCGCAAAAGCATTGAGGGGACAGATATGCAGCGGGGAGGGTGGGGGAGGAGAGGGGTGGGGGTGGGGAAAGTTGACAGATGGAAAATTGGGATGGGGGGTAACTGCACACCACCATGATTGTAAACGCACATACTAGCGTTCGCGGTCTCTCTCTCTCTCTCTCTCGCTCTCTCTCTCTCTCTCTCTCTCTCTCTCACACACACACACACACACACACACACACACACACACACACACACACTGACTGACTGAAAACCCATTTACTGTCAGATTAACATATTGTTGTACTGACATTTGAAAAAAAAAAAAAAACCTTAATGAATTAATGAGAAACGAAAATATACAAAAAGTTCTGAAAGGCATAAAAATCAGAAAGGAAAATTAACAGGGAAAATTTTTACATTTATCTAAGTAAAACAATAAAATCAGAAATTGTAATAATAAAACAAATTCCATCTTAACTGTACTAAAAATCAAAAATCGTTCTCTCTCTCTCTCTCTCTCTCTCTCTCTCTCTCTCAAACCCCCACCTCTCTCTCTCTCTCTCTCTCTCTCACACACACACACACCACACACACCACACACACACACACACACCACACACACACACACAGAGACTCGGAAGCGCACACAGGCAAACAACCACGACGCACTGCTCACTCTTCACGCAGAGCAGGAGGAGAAGGTTCAATACTTGTCAACACATCGCCAGGAAAGGAGAGAAGCAACAACAGGGGAGCCTATTGTGTAAAACGTTTCACACCGCAGGCTCCGCAGTTGTCTCCCCGTAACCGGCTGAACTGAACACACTCGGAAAAAACAAGCAAATAAAGACAGACACAGACACATGCACGCACGCACGAACACACACACGCATACAAGTGTGCGCACGCGCGCGCGCACGCGCACACACACACGCACGCACACACATCTCGCACGCGCACGCACACGGCCAGAGAGAGAGAGAGAGAGAGAGAGAGAGAGAGAGAGAGAGAGACGAACAAAAAAACACACAAGTGCATTAAATAATGTGAAAATTGGATTTTCGTCAGTGAATCAGTGGGAACTAAAGGTTTCATCTGTTTTCAATTATCGTCGTAATTATCGGCAGATGTGTGTGCGTGTGTGTGTGTGAGTGAGTGAGTGTGTGTGTGTGTGTGTGTGTGTGTGTGTGTGTGTGTGTGTGTGTGTGTGTGTGTGTGTGTGCGCGCGCGCGCGCGCGCGTGCGTGCGTGTTAATGCGCGCGCGCGTGCATATGTGTGTGTGTGTGTGTGTGTGTGTGTGCGTGGCGTGTGCATGCGCGCGCGTTCGTGTGTGTGTGTGTGTGTGTGTGTTCGTTCTTACTTTAATTACGAGATCTGTACGCATGGATCACCTGTCTATACGAACACTGAACTCTATCGGCATGAACATTCCTTAAAGGATGGTTACTCTCATAACCTCTTCGAGTCAGTATCGTTATTCATCTCTTTCCATTCTTCATCCAACCCCACCCACCACCCCTATTATCTCCCCTACCTGTTGTTGGCAACTTGAGTCCCACGTCTCAATAGATATCTTTCCCTTGTTGAGCTAGGGCACTGGAGAAGAGATGGGAAGGGTGGGTGGTGTGGGTGGGGTGGGTGGGGGTGGGGGTAGAGTCGGGAAAAAGCGCTCTTAATCATTAAATGCACCTCTCTCTCTCTCTCTCTCTCTCTCTCTCTCTCTCTCTCTCTCTCTCTCTCATCTCTCTCTCCTCTCAATGGCCATCACACCACGATGACAATGAGACATGCGTGATAAAGAAGACAGGAGGAAGAAGAGGTGATAACGCCATAGTAGTAGAAGGCTGAGAGTCCTAGAGACAGGAAGAGAGGATGTGATGATGATGTCGTTTGGTGTGTGGTGGTGTGTGTGTGTGTGTGGTGTGTGTGTGGTGTGTTGTGTGTTGTGAGTGAGAGAGAGAGATGAGACGAGAGAGAGAGAGAGGGCGAGGTGTAGTGTGTGGGTGTGTGTGTGTGTGTTTGTGTGAGTGAGAGAGAGATGAGAGAGAGATAGAGAGGGTGAGAGAGAGCGGAGAGACGTGAGAGAGTGAGACGTGTGCGTGTGTTGTGTGAGCGAGGTGAGAGTGACAAGAGCGTGCGTGGTGTGTGTGTTGGGCCACGAATGTGAGGGGACTGGGAGGTACGAGACACAGAGATAGAGAGAGAGAGAGAAGAGAGAGCTGAGGAGAGTGAAGTATATAGGTGCCGTGTGCGTGCGTGCGCACGCATGGGAGGGGACTGGGAGGTACTGCGGGGTAGAAAAAGTAGGTCACCACCACCAAGCCTATATCCCACGGAGTTCGGTTGCAGACGAAAGCTTCCTGGTGCATCTATTACTCTTTATCTCTTCATCCCCTTTTCCTTCCCCTAACTGCAACCTTGATTGGATCATCTGCCCCCTCCCCCATTCCCCACCCTCACCCCATTCCTCAACACACACACACACACACACACACAAAATACAACCACAAGCTGGTGGGCTGGTCGACGACCGCCATATCCATCCATTCTCCTTCCTCCCAGCCTAAGCCCCTCTGTCTATCGATGAAGTGAGTTCCCCCGCCCCTCTGTGCGCTCTCTGTCAAACTGCCTATTTAACGTCCTCACTCTGCCCAGACATTGTCCGGAGACGGGGAGGTAGAGACGGTGGGTGGGTGGGTAGGTGGGTGGGTGGGTGGGTGGGTGGTGGGAGGGCTGGGTTGGGGGGAAGGCAGGGGGGGTGTGATAGGGCGAGAGAGTGAAGGTGTGTGGAGTGTGTGGGTGGGTGTGAGACGGGTGTGAGACGAGAGAGAGAGAGAGTGTAGGGCGGGGAGTGATTGTGGGGTGGGGGTGGGGTGGGGAAGGGCATTGAGGAGGAAGGAGGTGGAGGGGGAAAGGAAAGGGGTAGAGAGAAGGGGTTTTGGGGGGGGGGGGGGGGGGGGAGGGGGGGGGGGGGGGGGGGGGGGGGGGGAGGAAAGGGCCAAGTGAGACGGTAAAAAGTGACGTAATTCGATTTTTGAGGGGAGAACAAACAATTCAGAAAAGGGAGGGAAAGCGAGAAAGTTTTGAGGAAGGGTGAGGAGGAGAGGGACGCGCGTGCAGCCCTGGTGGGTGGGCAAACAGGGGACTGAATTTCTTCTCTTCTTCCCACCCCTTTCTGTCCCCCGTTCAGTGTTTTCTGTTCATTTCATCATTGTTTGTGTTTGTTTTGCTGAGAAGGTGTGGGGGTGGGTGGGGGGGAGGGGGGGGGGGGGGGGGGGGTAGGGAATGGGGGGGGGGGGGGAGCGCAGGAACTGCTGCACAAGATTACAAATGTTTTCATTTGGACTGACAAAGACATTGGGAAATTTCGGAATCTGGAGAGAAACAAAACGGAAAAAGGTGGAGGGCGGTAGAATAGGTGGGGGGGGGGTGGGGGGGGGGGGGGTGGGGGTGGGGGTGATCTCACATAAAGTCATAATCGAATGTTCCAAGAAGTTCATTCCACAAAATTTGCGTAGCAGTTTTAAATTGAGCGGTAGTTTTTCACATGGCTGTGTCCACTGTTCGAAGAATTCTTGATGCGCCAAGTCACGGGATGCGTAACCGTGGAAAGAACAAACGAGGCAACGCCGGACAGGTTCGACTCGAGAAACAAACCACCCGAACGGATTCATTCATTTCAGACTGGCAAGGCTGGGGCGCAGAGAGAGAGAGAGACTGAGAGAGAGAGAGAGTGCAGAGAGAGAGAGGAGAGAGAAGAAACTTAGCGTCAGCCTGACAGAGACGAACACAGCTATCAAGTCTGTACAGAACCCCTCCCAGCCACCGTCAGTTGAAGAGACAGGCACATGCCATCATTATCCTCCTTCGCACAGGGTACACACCCGCCTGAACGACCATGTGCACACACGTTACCCACAGTGCGCCTGCATCCGCCTGTTTCAACGTTCCACACACACACCACCGGCAGTGTAGTAGATCCAAGAGCCAACAAAGCTGCAGTTCTAACTAACCGGCGATAGCCGTTACGACTGCCCACTGCCCACGACAACGTCGTCTCTGACCTCTGTCAGGTGCGGGTTTTATGTTTCATGCCTTTGAGACACCATACCACACCACCGCGCGCGCGCATTGCACACCACACACACACACACACACACACAACACACACAACACACGTCACGCGCACACAACACTCTGGGACACACCGCGCGCGTCTCCGCGCACAACACCCAACACACCAATTCAATATCTTAACAGATTGAGCGTCCATCGGTGGCACGCGCTGGGGCAGATTTCCTAAAACCCCATGATTTGGTGTCTCCGTGTTGAATACTTCTGATTTCACCTTTCAATATCCTGACACAGATTCGTTTGTCGTCGTGGATACAGTAAAATGTGCATAACCCTGATCTGTTCACATCTTGTGGTTGTGCCACCAGTATTTCAACCTGTGACAACCTTAACTTGTGCATCGTTTATTCAACATGAAACACAGCTGCGGGAAAGATTCGTTTTTTCGTCGTTTTGTCATCACCTCTTTGGTCGTTTTTTTTTTTTTTTTTTCGTTTTTTTTTTTTTTTTTCTTTTTTTTTTGGCATACGCGGTCTGACCCTCCTGCGGATACTACCCACGTAGAGGATCAGGCAAGGATTAATCCCATGCTACCAACAAAAGGAGTGGAGTTTTGTGTGTGGATGACCGTTTAGGCTTTTATCCCGCCATTAAGGCAAGCCATACTCCCATCTTCGGGAAGGCGCATGCTATGTGTAACGTGTCATCCATACCAACGGCCAAAATGGCTCTCCTTCGTTTAACCTAAAGTGGGTGATGGGAAATTTCACGGGTGGTGTGTGCAAGAGCATGTTATGCGTGCGTTCACACAGACCGGGACCCTGCGGTTTATAGTCCTCATTCGAAGGACTGTATGGGACATGGGAGTCAGACGTAACCAATGTTAGCTACGAGAGGAAAATTCCCCCCTGTACCGAAACGGCACATTTGGGATATTCGAAGACCGGACTGCTCAAGATTACGAGTCCCGCGTATTCTCTATTTCCGTTTTGCGGTTCTCTTTCTCATCCGAACCTTCCCCCTGCCCTTCCCCCTTTTCGAAATTTTCTTCGCCTTGTTTCCCTCGACGGTATCTACCTCCCGTCCTCTACCCTTATCCCATCATTTCCTGATTCCCCGATTCATTCTTCCTTCTCGTCTCTTTTGTTTTGTTCGTACTTTTTTTTTGGTTCCCATTTTCCCCCCCCCCCCCCTCGCCAATGGTGCGTTTTTCATCTGCGGCATGTCTTTCGTACACACCATCTGTATCTCTCTTCTCCCCCTCTGTATAATATCACTTAGTGCTCCGCATCTTGCGCAGGACGAAGGCATGTTTACACAGTCATAAGCGTTGATCCCACCTCGTCTCATCATGAGATTTTGAGCAAGCATCATTGAATTACTATGATGGCGCCGCTCATAATCCTACAGGTCGTACGAGGTTTGCGAGGGTAAGTCACCATTTACATAACTTCGAATAGCGGGGTGCGAGTTCTCAGGAGCGGCCCCTCCCAGAAGTCACCGGGTTAGAGTTCCTCAGCCCGACCGTTTGATACTATGATTTACATAACCCGGACAGGATCGTTTTGATGGTTGTGTACATTTACATGAACCGAATAGGTTGGGGCTTTTTTTGTTGTCTGATCATGAATGTGTCCCACTGACATATGCTTGATAAGTTTGTTTCTCAATTCACAATTTACAAAAGCTTGATCAGTTCTTAGGGGGCCGAAACAGCTCAGTTGGTTAGAGTGAGCCTGGGGTTGACGGGGTGCGAATTTCGGTACAGGGGGATTTTTCCCCTCGGATGTAATATTGGTTCTGACTCCATTTCCCAATACAGTCCCCTTCGAATGAGACTATAAACCGAGGTTCCCGTGTGTGAACGCACGCATAACATCTTACACACACGTCAAATCCCGTCACCCACTTTCGGAAGAGAAGGGCCAGTTTGGCCGTTGGTATGGATGACACGTTACACATAGCGTGAACTTTCCCCGAAGATGGAGTATGGCTGTCTTAATGGCGGGATAAACAAAAAAACGGTTCATACACACAAAAATACTCCACAGCCGGTCTAATACAGGCAGTGTCCGCAGGAGTATCAATCAGCCTGCGTACGCAGAAAAAAGAAAGACAGAAAAGATCAGTTCTTACTCCGGGTTTACCACCGTTTAGTCCCCCTGGCAGCCTCAGGGTTGTGTCAACATTCATTTTACAATAACCCTGAGACTTTTTGGATGTGATGGGTTTGTCCTATGTACATAACCCCTGATTCCTTCGTCTATCATGATTGTTGTCACCATTTACGTAAGCTTGATCAGTTCTTCCCGCAATGGTCCACACACACCTGAAGGTTCGTGCCTCAGGTTGTGTCACTAATTATTGAATTTTACGTGACCCTGTTTAAGTTCGGTGTTTTTTCACCATCAAGTTATCTTTTTCATAACTAACTCCACAGGTTTCATTTTCTTCATGGTGGTCGTTTCACTGGTTACATCAATACGATAGGTTCAGGTTTGGTGTTGTCGTTTGCCCTTGTACCGAGTCCAAAAAGGACCGGTGAGCCAAAAAAAAAAAAAAAAAATGGAGAGAGAGAGAGAGAGAGAGAGAGAGGAGAGAGGGAGAGAGGAGAGAGAGAGAGAGAGAAACACCAAGAGAGACAAGAGAGGCAAACGCAGGGGGAGCGAGCGAGCGAGAGAGAGCGAGCGAGAGAGAGAGAGAGAGAGAGGAGAGAGAGAGAGAGAGAGAGACGAGAGAGCAGATAGACGACAGACAGACAGAGACAGAGACAGAGAGTTTCAATTTCCTCTTCCATTACCGTAAGTCTATAAACCACCGTTCTTCTCCATCCTACCCCACCCGACCCACCCCACCCCACCCCACATCATTCCATTACGTAAGTCTATAAACCACCAGTCCCTCCCCCCTCCCCCTCCCGCCCCCGCACCCCTCTATTTCACTCCCGCCCCATCCCGCTGAAAGTGAACAGGCCAGAGGCCTCATGCTTCACAAAAAAAGACTTTCTTCCCAGACAATAATAATAATAATAATAATAATAAAATATAATACTTATATATGGATGGAGGTCACGAAAACAGCAGCGAAAAAAGATCCAATGCCCATGTCACCATCCTTCAGTCTATATGCCCAGACGTCCCGAGACTGGACACAAACCACACACACCACAGGGACTGTCATTGAAATGTCACTGCCGTGTAGGATTCTGGGGGTTGGGATGATGTCAGGCAAGTTATTTCGTTTACGACCCCAAGTCGTTTCAGATCAAAGATTTGAAAAAATGCGAGGTGTTCGGCAGTAAGGCCAACATCAAAGGAGGAGCTGGCTGCGTGGATGAGACGTCAGCTACGAATATGGTACGGTCGCATGCATGCACGCATACTACACCTCGCTAACCTTACCCCTTCTTTCTTTCTTTGCACGCGCGCAAAAACACACACGCAGACACACGCACGAACACACTCACACGCATGCACGCACGCACGCACGCACGCACGCACACAACCACACACACACACACACACACCACACACACCCACACGATCGCGCACAACACAACCTAATTCTTTAAGTGGTGTAAATTCCTCTGACAGCCCCCCCGTCCCCCCTCCCCTCCCCCCCCCCCCCCCCCCCCCCCCCCCCCCCCCCCCCCCCCCCCCCACCCCCCCCCCCCCCCCCCCCCCGCCACAGCCTATACTATTCCCCCTTTTTATCATCCAATTCTACTTTAAGTAAAAAGCCGTTAAAATTGAAGAAGACCAACGAATCAGGCAACGCACGCGCATGAACGCACAACCCACACGCGCGCGCGAGCGCGCGCGCGCACACACACACACACATGCGCACGCACACACACCACACATCCATCTATATATCTATGAAAAACCATAGCACAATGGTCAGATATTGCTGGGTCCCAGTGATTGGAAAAGCTCTCACAGCTCAGTTGTTACAGTACAACACACACACACACACACACCACACACACACAACACACACACACACACTCATACAAGCACGCGGGCTGCCATTCATGTACCACCTCTATGGCTTGCTCCCAATGCATAGACACCGTAATTTCATTTCTAAGACAGCCTTCCTCCCCCCCTCACCCCCCCACTCCCGAAAAGTTGGAAAGGTTTATTGTAATACGGAAGAAGGGAAAAGGGCGTCGGTAAAGTTCTGTGACCACGTCTACTTACGAACGAAAAAAAAAGAAAATGATCACCTTATCACCAGTGGGGTATAGGTAGTTACGGACTGCAAGACTACTTCCCATAAAATAGGATGATAGAAAGACAAATTGTGAACCTTTCATCACTGGAAAACTTTACCTTCCATGTAATTGTTTCACACACACACACACACACACACACACACACACACACACACACACATGCAGACACACACACACAGACACACACACACACACACACAACACACACACAACACACACACAAACACACACATACGCGCGCGCGTAATTTTTGTTACACATATCTATATCCCTTTTTGTCAATCTGTCTATGTCTATATATACGTATAACAAAAAATACGCACACAACGAAAAACGCCATCATAATCCTACCACAAACTTCTACAGCCTGAAACATACATCAAAACAGACTCCTAATTGAGAGAGAGAGAGAGAGAGAGAGAGAGAGAGACAGACAGACAGAGCAGACAGACAGACAGACAGAGGCAGAGACAGAGAGAGAGACAGAGCGAGAGAGAGAGAGTTCTTAATGTTAACTTACATTTAAAATATCCGCAATATTGAACGAATCCAGGAACCGCCGTCCGAGTCAAGATTCACACCAAAATCTCTAACGGCTTCAACTTGGGAGGCACACGATCCATTCCTCCAAGTGTGATAAAAAAAAAATCCCTTAGTAGGTTTTGGCATAATTTTTTTTTTTTTAAATGACAAGAAAAACCAAGCAACCATCCGACGACGCGGAAACAGACAGAAATTTCTGCCGTTGGTATAAAAAACGCAGCGAGTTTACAGCCTCCACCCCCCCCCCCCCCCCCCCCCCTACTCCAGTTAATTCCTGGGCCGTGTTTCAATGCTAATGAATACGATTTAACGCGAGGTCCTAGTCTGTATTAGGACCGAGGCCTCCTAATAGCAGAGGGGAGTTTTTTTTTTTTTTTTTTGGGGGGGGGGGGGGGGGGCATGTCTTCCGACAGCCCAATAAGCCTGTGATCGCTTCCTAACATTCCATTTCGTCTATGTCTGGATCGATGTTGTCTCCAAAAGGCCCGGGGGAGTCTCTCAAAGTTCTTAATGTAGAAACACCCAAATGGGAACTTATTCTGAGATGGCGGATTCGTCGTCGACACTGGGGTTCGATATTCATATATATATTGTTGTCTCAGTTGTAAGTAGTGGTTCGTTGGCATCTGTGTGTGTGTTGTGTGTGTGTGTGTGTGTGTGTGTGTGTGTGTGTGTGTGTGTGCATGTGTGTGCGTGCGTGCGTGCCTGTGTGTGTGTGTGTGTGTGTGTGTGTGTGTGTGTGTGTGTGTGTGTATGTATGTGCGTGCGTGTGTGCGTGGCGTGCCTGTGTGTGTGTGTGTGTGTGTGTGTGTGTGTGTGTGTGTGGTGTGTGTGTGTGAACGATCTTATGCATACGTAAAAAAAAATGGAGCCAGGTTGATGGCAGCTAACCGGAGAGAACGGACAAGGATTCTCTCTCTCTTCTCTCTCTCTTCTCTCTCTCTCTCTCTCTCTCTCTCTCTCTCTCTCTCTCTCTCAAAAACAGATAAGATTTCTCTCCCCCCCTCTCTTTCTTTCACTGCTTCTTCTTTATTTCCCTTTATCTATGTCTTTCTCTTTGTATTTTAATGAAGATCTAGATATTCTGCCAGACCGGATTAAACAACGAAGTCTGGTTTCAACACGGATGAAAGAAAGCCAGCTTCCCCAGGTCTCTTCCTGTTTGACGTACATTCCATCTATACCATCTTTTCCCCCCCCCCCCCCCCCCCCCCGCTTCCTCCCCCCCTCCCCCCAACTTCTCATCCTCCTTCCTTCATACAGTCGCCTGACCAGACCACTGTCTCACTGCTCCATCAAATTCTATCAGCTTGGTTCATGTAATAAGAAACTATTCCGACCCCAGACGTATAGTTTGCCCAACGTTCTTGATGTAGTCATACCATTAGCGTTGTCAATATTAAGATCCGCCGTTAGAGTTAGACAGAAGATGGGCGCGGAAGGGGAGAATGAATAAAAGAGAGAGAGAAAGAGGGGGGGGGGGGGGGGAGGAGAGGGCGAGAGAGAGAGAGAGAGAGAGAGAGAGAGAGAGAGAATGTCTTGCATATTAAGACACTTGTCTCAAAGATCGTGAGAGAGAGAGAGAGAGAGGGAGAGCAGAGAGAGAGAGAGAGAGAAGAGAGGGAGCGTGAGAGAGATGACGAGAGAGAGAGAGAGAGAGAGAGGAGAATGAGAGAGATAGAGAAGCAGAGGAGAGAGAGGAGAAGAGAGCAGGAGGAGGAGGGAGCGGCGGGAGGAGAAGCAGGAAGGAGGATGAGGAAGAAGAAGAAGAAAGAAGAAGAAAAAGAAAAGAAACGAAATGAGAAAGAAAACGAAGAAGAAAGAGAGAGATGAGGAGGAGGAGAGAGGAGAAATAAAGAAAAAGAATGAAAAAGAACATGAAGGGACCAGCGAGAGAGAGAGATAGAAAGAGAGAGAGAGAATAGAGGAGAGAGGAGAGGAGAGAGTAGAGAGAGAGAGGGAGAGAGAGATGAGGAGAGAGGAGAGAGAACAGAACGAGTAGAAAGGAGAGAGAGGAGAGATGGAGAGAGAGGAGAGGGCGAGGAGAGAGAGGAGAGAGAGAAGAGAGAAGGAGGAGAGAGAGAAAGAGAGGCGAGAGATGAGAGGAGAGAGAGAGAGAGAGAGAGAGAGAGCGCCCGACAGACAAGATGAAACGTTAAAAATGACGTTTAGAGCGCATATGAACCTGGCTCTTAACAGAATTTCAGACAGACAACACCCTGGTTGGCAAAAACAAAACAAAACAAAACAAAACAAAAAACACCCTTCAAAGTTCGGAGATTTAAAAAAAAAAAAAAAAAAAAAAAAGCGGAGCTGAAACTAAAAGGCAAGCGGCACGTCTAAATGCAGAGACAGAAGATACGAAGAGAGGTCCACCAGAAAAAAAAAAAAAAAAAACCATGACCACACAAATGATATGCCTGGTCAGACAAAGTCGGCCAAATGCACGAATACCGTAATGCTCACTGATGTATTATAATCAGACTGCAGTTTGAAACACCCACATCCACACCTACACACCCACACCGGTACCCACGCGCGCACGTACGCCCGAACGCACACAAACAGGCGTGCGCGACCTGAAGGAGAAAAGTAAGGTCTCAAACATCACCTTCGTTCAAAAGGAACATCAAAAGGAATACCAGAAGTTGGTCAGAGCCGACTAAACAGTTTTCAGTGTGGAGTTCAACATATTCACAAGACATGAACCGTCTTTTTTTTTTATTTTTTTTTAAGCATATATGATGGTCATAGACTGTGTACACAAACTGACGAGAATGAAATGGAAGCTTATGGCGAAGTCTCAACAAAGTGAGTTTGAAAAATAACTTTCAGGGGGGAAAAACAAAAAACAAAAAACAAAAAAACCCAAAACATCAACTGTCAGACGAAGATAGGTGACTTCAAAGGCAGCAAGTGCTGACAAAGAAAAAGAAAGGAACAGATAAAAGAAAAACACACAGTCGTTGTACATGGACAGGACACAGGAGAGTGAACTTAAAAAAAAAAAACAGCCGGTTTTGCAAAATGGAAGTGAGGCAGTCAGACGATTTATTTCTGTTGAGTTCATGTTGTTTATAGCCCAGCTTTTATAGCAGAGAGTCATATCACGGTCGTCATCTTGTCACTGATGTTCACACACCACACACACACACCACACACACACGCACGCACGCGCACGCGCGCGCGCACGCGCACACACACACACACACACACACACACACACACACACACACACACACACACACACACATTGAAACAGATTTTTTTTTTTTTTAACGCGATG
>JADBJO010002897.1:127500-130000 GCA_016801955.1 Conus betulinus | reverse complement strand
TTAAAAGCTTCATCAGGCCAAGGTACAATGATAAAAGCCTCATATCATTCTTGTATTTTTTTTTACCGTCTCCGGTTTTTACTTCAGTGTATTCTACAAGATGCGGAGCTCAGGACAACAAGAGAGCATTGTTTAACTATCTATCCCCTCTCTCTCTCTCTCTCTACACACACACACACACACACACACACACACACATTATATTATATATATATATATATATAATTTAATTTAATTTTTAATCAAAGTTTTAACAGATGCCGCTCCCAACCCGGTTGAGCACTTTTTAAAAATTATTGTTGGTTAGCAACACAATTTTATATATATATATCTATATATATATATATATATATATATATATATATATGAGAGAGAGAGAGAGAGAGAGAGAGAGAGAGAGAGAGAGAGAGAGAGAGAGAGAGAGATGCATGTACAAAATAAAGGCATGTGTCTGAAAGGTTGTATTCAGAAACGCAATTGCACGCTTCTAAACATTTGCCTGCACGTACATATATACACGACCATATTCATGTGTATACGATTGTCTGACTGTACACGTATTCCCGTCCTCCTCCCCTCTCCCTCTCCCCCCCCCCCCCCCCCCCCCCCCCCCCCCCCCCCTCCCCCGAGTTCTGGTTGTCATCAGCCAGCTAATGCTCCCCCACCCCCACCCCCCCACCCTCACCCCGAACGTCAGTAGTGCAGGAGGAAAGAGCCAATGCCACGGGCAGCCTGCTGCAGCCATTCTTATTTGCAGGCTGAAGATTGCCCTCAACGTGAGCGCCACACCTGCCACTGTCCTCAAGACACTGTCGGCCGTGAAGGGAAACAATCGATTTACGTCGGTACATGTGCCCCTCCTCATCTCTCCGCCCCTCCGTTTCCCTGCCTTTCTTTTCTGTTTCTTGCCTCCCTCCCCCCCCCCCCCCCCTCCCCGCGCTTCTTTCATAACCCCTCCTCCTCTTCTTCAAACTCCCCCCTCTCTCTCCTCTGTCTTTCTCTTTCTCTCTAAAGGAATGTGAAATACAGTTTCATCCCAACATGAAATTCTTCTTTATTTACGCATGCATGAACACCACTACCAGCACTAACACCAGGGAACATACCAAAAAACACGCGAGTATGAACGCACGCGTGTGCATACACACACACACACACACACACAAACGCTCCTATGCACTCAGCTTATACTCCCGAAACAAGCCTTTTCGATCACACATCGTTATAAACTGTTTGACACATATACGCCCCGAGAAACGAAAACCGACACGTAAACAAAAGAAAGACTGAGAGAAAAGACAGACAAAAACAAACATATTATTATTTTTTTTTTTTAAAGGACACAGACAGAAAGAAGGAAAGACCCCCAAAACCTCTCAGACTTGCGGACAGTCCTTCTCCACCTCATCATACCTTTCTTCCAGACACCAAATCTCTCGCTGGTCAAAGACATCGAGCATTTCCAAGGAGGCTCCGTCTCGCTGCCTCGTCAGCGCAGTCTCAGTCTCCGTTCACTCTGGCACCGAGAACACTCCACCTGTCTGTGAAATTCTCCCGTCAGTAGTCGCCCTAATCACGCCGCCGCTAGCTAGAAATCGAGATATGGATCGGGAGATCTGGAGGTAAGTAGAGAACTACACGCCTTGAGTGGGAGAAAAAGACTTCCCCTCTTCCCAGCGTCTGTGTCAAGAGGAGACGGTCTTCGTACCAGAATACGGTCAACTAGTGGTTTAAGTGGCAGAAAATTTAGCTCTCATAACAAGGGAAATCAAACGGATTATACAATGTCTACATACAGGTATTAGAACCCACATTTATACTCTCTCGCTCGCTCTATGTGCCTGTCAGTCTCTCTATGTATGCATGTATGTATGTATGTGTGTATGTGTACGTATGTATGCATGTATGAGTGTGCGCATGCATGTATGTATGTATATGTATGTATTTATTTATTATGTATGTATATAAGCATGTATGTATGTATGTATGTATGTATGTATGTATGTATGTATGTTTTTAATTTAGGCCTATATGAACGCCAGTGACGATGCTTGTTTTGACTCGCTTCGAAATCCGATATGGCTTCGCTTCGACAGATGGCCGCATTACAGCGTGACTAGCGTGACTGTCTAACACATAAGTGATTCGCTTATGATGCGCCCGATGTGCTAACGAGTCACCATGCAAGTTTGATGATCAGACAAAAACTGTGGACAGAGTACACGCACGCACGCACGCACGCACACACACACACACACACACACACACACACACACACACACACACACACACACACACACACGCTCACACACACACACCCACTCCCTGAGACACAGGCAGAGACAGCATTTTCATATATAATACATGTATATGAATAGATGACGGAATAGAAAATAGATGACGGAAAGTAGATTATATGTACAGCATAATCTTTACAGACATGCCTGCGTGTGTACAAGACCATGTCAATATTGGCAGGGAAACGTTAGCGGCCTGCAGT
>JADBJO010002897.1:122500-125000 GCA_016801955.1 Conus betulinus | reverse complement strand
ATCTTGACGTCATGTGTTCTTGTTTTTGCGTATTTGCGCCGCTATCCGGCCCCACTGCTGTCAACACGCACGTGATTTATCTCCCTTTGAACAGCCACTTTTCAGAACATAAGAGCATATTAGGCGCGCATGTTGAGCTGACCGGTGCGAGTCGAGCGGATCTGGAGGAGAGCAAGATGTGCCAGGAAGATGTCAATGCTTGCGACGCATAAATCGATTCATCTTTTTTTTCACGGAAAGCGTCTCCCACGTGTTGGCTGTGGCGACGGCTGGGATTCAGCGCTAGCTATAATACACTGTGCCTCCTGTCTTTGGCACAGACCGTCGCACTGGTTTAGAGTTAAAGAACTCCAAGTTCTCTCGCTTTTTTTGTTTTTTTATTTTTCATGAACCGACATTTTCCAAGGGAAGCAGACCCGTCCCCCCCCCCCGCCCCCCTCTCTCTCTCTCCCTCTCTCTTTTCGCAACATATTTCAATCTTGAAACAAAAATCGTTAAGGCTGAGGTCGTGCCATTTGTTTCCTCAACTTGTTCAGTGAATCATTATCTTTCTTTTTTTTTTTAAATCTTATTTTCATCTTTTAGCTTTATTATCATAGTTACCTTCTCAGCAGCATTACTGCCCACGCCGCTTATTGCCCACGCCGCTTATTCCCCCCCCCTCCTCCCCCCACCCCCACCCCCCCTCAAGTCATACCCAGTCTCGCTCCGTTACAGCCTCAATGCTGGCAATCCACAAGGAGCTGTAAACATCATGGTGCTACGAGGCAACCCGCCATAGGAGACCCTGCATGTTGTCAAGTCACTTCGGCGGCGTTTCTTCGACACCCCCTGACCCAACGTACGCAGGAAATCACCTACCGGCTTCATCCGTAACGACCAAAAAGCAACAGCTTAGTCTCGGAATCAGTGTTGAGTAGGCGTTCCCGCCCCGAAGGCCCCCCCCTCCCCCCCTCCCACGTCCATTCCGCGACAGTACTTATTAACTTGTCCATAACGAAGACTGCCGCGCCAATTCGCTGTGGATGTGGAAGAGGTTGGGGCGGGGGAGGGGTGGGGGGGGGGGGGGGGGGGGGGGGGTGGGGATCGAAACTGAGCTTATCCTGCATGAGGCAGAGAGTAGAGCGTGAAGGGCCACAGAATTTCAGACCTTTCTTCTTCAAGATGATCCGTGAGGATGTTGTAGATGATACAGAGTTCCATTCTTGTTTATGATTGCATGGCAGGCCTACGCTTTATTTCGTAATATATCCCCCACCGTCAATCAGGCACCAGAGATAAAGACACCTGCATTTGTAGTAAGAAAATTTGAGCAAACAGCTACGGTATGGATGAAATTCGACTCTGCGGGTTGCGGGTTTGTTTCGCCATACGTTCATAGCGCGATAATCCAACTCTGCGCACGAGCCAGTCAGGGCCGACAACTCTCACACATACAAAGCATCTTGAGAATGATCTTTTCTCTGTCGCCGAACCCTCTCCCGCCCTCTACACAGATCATTTTTCGACTTCGTCTGGAAGCGTCACTACCCACACACGCTACGTATCGTGTGCTGAGCCATGGTGTGTAAAGAGCGAAGTGGATTGCTTTTGCAAACCCCGCGAGGCCTCAAGAACGGATAGAATAAAGTTTGCTAGCCATGGCTGAGCTAAAGATTGAAGAGAGTACTTTTGACAAATTCAAAAGAAAATCACGAAGAGAAGAAAGAGAATAAGAGAGAGAGAGAGAGAGAGAGAGAGAGAGAGAGAGAGAGAGAGAGAGAGAGATGTATTCTTTCAGCTTTTTCGTTTGATTTTTAATTTGTTCTATTTGATGTCACCAGGTAGGAAAAATGACATTACTATAAAATAAATGATTTAGACTGTGCCATTCCTTTATGCCTTTAAGTCATTTCACAGTACTGAAGAAAGAAACGAGTTTTCACTCTTAAGGAAAACTTTACATTTAAAAGTTTGTGTGTGTGTGTGTGTTTGTGTGTGTGTGTTGTGTTTTGTTTTTCTAGTAAACATCCCATTTCGAAACAATCTCTTTCCAAAAACCCTTACAAATCTCTTTCCAAAACCTTTACAAATGCCCCTCAGAGAATCCTCATGTAGGAATAACAAGCAAGCACGGTAAACTCGCCAGTACCGTCCCCTTTTGGCAACGTCAATACTTCCAGCAGTCTACATCTCCTGTCGCCACCAGCCCAATCACATCTAAGACATCATGGAGCATGCGCAAACGGACGGAAGTTGGGAAAAGCAGCAGACGTCACGAGTCAGGGACGATTTCCTGCGGCCTGGGAGAATGTCACTTCCATACCTTTGGGAGCAGGTGGGACGGGTAGGCTGTGCGGGTGAGGGAAAGCTATGAAAGCTTAAAAGTTTCAAAAGTACGTAATCATCCGTGTATCATGAGAAAAGTATGAACATTTTTAGTCTCATACGTAACAATCAGTACAGTTTGCCCGAACGGAAAATCATCAGTTTTTTGGCCTATGGAGCCGCACATCGGTAA
>JADBJO010002897.1:100000-105000 GCA_016801955.1 Conus betulinus | reverse complement strand
CTGTTCGTGTGCCTACTGACAGAACAGCTCCACCACATCAGCATGACCACATTCCTCTCCCTGAGGAGCTGCCTGCTGCATTTCCTTGCCTACTTGTTGCTCTGAGCTGGACAGATTAGCTTTGCTCGTTATTAGCTGCCAAGACTTGGCTAGTTACAATGTCCACCTACGTCGATACACGAAATGGTTTTGGCTCGGTACATTATGCAAATGAAACGGTCTGTAGCGCGGCCTCCAGCAAGATTTTCTATGACATTACCTAGGCAGGCTGGAAAGCTGATTCAACGAATCCATTGGACGAGGTCTCCAATTGTTCCCAGCTGACGCACGGGTTCTGTTACGAACATACGTTCAGGCGACCCTCATCATTAAGGTCAGTTTTCAGCCCGTATATACAAATGTGATCCTGTTCACCAGAAATTTCTCAGCGTGCTGACGGGTTCACATGTTCCACCTTCGCTTCGTATTCATTGGAAGATCTGCCGAGAAAGTCAATGATATACTTATGGATCAACTATTTTACATGACCAAATCGCCCCCCCCCCCCCCCCCTTTTTTTTTTTTTTTTTTTTTACACGAGTTTCTGATAGCTCTCGTTGGGAACAAACCAAAGTGTCCTGATCTCTGTGTTTTTGTTACATACTCATAACAGCAGATCAGTTTCTTTTTTTTTTTTTTTTTCTTCTTTGCAAGTAGCCAATGTTCACATCGCAAATTTTCTGGTGGGTTTTGCCTGGCAACGTATCGAATTTATTCTTAATAACTCTGGTGGATTGCCTCGTGACGACTTGGCACTGACTGCCCCCTGACAAACCGGCTCCCCCGGTGGATTGCCTGTGCTGGGTCTGTGGCGGACAGGCCAGGCTGTGGCTGTGGACGGGGAATCGGAATGAGCGCGGCGAGGGCGCTAGGCCAATGGCGTGGCACGGAACGTGAGACAAAAAAAAAAAAAAAAGGGGGGGGGGGGGGGGGGGGGTTACTGTTTCTATCCACCGATACTGGGTCTGGGAGGCATCAAGCTAGGTCATTCTTTATCTCCCGGGTACCGCCCGCACCTCGCCACCAGTCGGTCTGACTGCCAGAAACAAATGTACGTAAGGCTTGGGTAACACTTGATCCATCGGTCATTTTTCAAAAGAACCATTCTCAAAAACAAAATATGTAAAGAGAGAGAGGAGAGAGCAGAAGAGAGAGAGAGAGAGAGATGAGAGAGAGAGAAGAGAGAGAGAGAGAGAGGCAGAGACAGAGGAGACAGAGAGACAGAGGCAGAGAACAGACAGTCAGACGAAAAGCAGGAAGACAGATCGGAGACAGACAGTTTAGACGAGACAGGATCACGGAGACGAAAAAAAAGCAGTAATGACTGATCGGAGAGGCAAGGAGGAAAGAAGGGGGAGGGGGGGGGGGGGGGGGGGTGGGGGGGTGGGTAGAAGAGAAGAAGGAACAGCCCACGCGAAAAGAGAAATTGTCCAAATTCGGCAGCAGAACAATGGAGGAAGGGGGGCAGGAACGAAGGAAGGCGACGAGAAGCAGCAGTACCAGTTGTAGCAGTAGTAGCAGCAGCAGAAGTAGTGACAGTGGTTCCACAGAACTCTGTAATAGGCGGAGAAGGAAGAAATAACACTATGAAATCAGAAGGCAAAGAAGAGGATCTAGGCCAATGGTGGGCGAGGAGAAGGAAGGGGGGGGGGGGGGGGGGGGGGGGGGGGGGGGGGGGGGGGGGGGGGGGAAGAAGAGGAGGCTGTTGGAAAATACCGATGATGATGAGAGGAGAAGAGAAGGCTCTGGGAAAATATCGATGATGGGGAAGAAGAGAAGGCTGTAGGAAAATATCGATGAGGGGAAAGAGAGAAAGGCTGTAGGAAAAATATCGATGAGGGGAAGAAAACAAGGCTGTAGGAAAAATACCGATGATGAATGAGGGGAGAAGACGAAAGGCTGTAGGAAAATACCGATGATGATGAGGGGAAGGAAGAGAAAGCTGTAGGAAAATACTGATGATGATGAGGGGAAGAAGAGAAGGCTGTGGGTAAATACCGATGAATGATGAGGGGAGAAGAGAAGGGCTCTGGGAAATATCGATGATGAGGGGAAGAAGAGAAGCTGTAGGAAATACCGATGATGATGAGAGGAAGAAGAGAAGGCTGTAGGAAAATAACGATGATGATGAGGGGAAGAAGAGAAGGCTGTAGGAAAATACCGATGATATGATGAGGGAAGAAGAGAAGGCTGTAGCAAAATACCGATGATGATGATGAGGGGAAGAAGAGAATGCTGTAGGAAAAATACTCATGATGATGAGGCGAGAAGAGAAGAGCCTGTAGGAAAATACTCATGATGATGAGGCGAAGAAGAGAAGGCTGTAGGAAAATACTCAAGATGATGAGGGGAAAAGAAGAGAGGCTGTAGGAAAATACTCATGATGATGAGGGGAAGAATAGAAAGGCTGTAGGAAAATACACCGACGATGATGAGGGGAAGAAGAGAAGGCTGTAGGAAAATACTCATGATAATGAGGCGAAGAAGAGAAGGCTGTAGGAAAATACTCATGATGATGAGGGGAAGAAGAGAAGGCTGTAGGAAAATACTCATGATGATGAGGCGAGAAGAGAAGCTCTAGGAAAATCCTGATGATGATGACAATGTTAACGAAAACAAAAACGAGGAGGAGTATTCACTGGCAGGACAATGACAATGACGACGACAAGGATAACGAGTAGGAGGAGGAGGGAGGAGGAGGAGGAGGGGCTGGGGGTGGGGGGGAGGAGGAATAAAATGGGGCAGGAGGCGGGGGAGGAGGGTGAACCATCGAGTGAACGGAAAGAAATCCGGAAGAAGAGCTGTAAAGAGGAGGGGAATAATGGAGGTGGCTGAGAGAAAATGTCAGAGAAAAAAAAAAAGTGATCGTGGAGACATGAACAAGGGCAAGGAAAAAAAAGGTGAAGGAAAAAAAAAAACCGTAAAAAGAGAACAGACAAATACAAGCGAGAAAAGCCACACACAATTGCGCAACTCACAACATGCAAACCTAAGAAAAATAATCCGTAAGAAGGGGAAAAAAAAAACCCTGCTTTAATAATGGACTTTCACATCGCTGGCACCAGCTCTCTCTCTCATAAAGCGTAATATTATGAACCGAACTGGATTTAAAAAAAAAAAAAAAAAAAAAGGAGGACACACAGCATGGCACAAGGATATCCTTTTCCCTGTAGAATGAAGTCAAATCTGCAACCCATACATTCGGCGAAGACACACACACAAAAAAAGAGTTTACCAAAACCCAAGAAAAAAATTCACATGAATGCTGCATCAAACTTTGCCATTTAGCATGAACGTGGTTTATTTGGGCTAAGGAGTACGGATAACAAGATGTTTTTATTTTTTAGGAGAGAGACAGAGGGAGGGGGAGGGGGGGGGGGTGGGGGCAGCAATGAGCGAAAAGAAAGGAACAAAAAGCAAAGAAGAGAGAGAAACAATCGAAGGTGAAGTAGAAGCTGTACAAAAACAGCTGAAAAAAAAATGTCATAGTGAAAAAGGAGATAGAGAGAGAAGAGAGGAGAGAGAGAGAGAGAGAGAGAGAGACTGGGAAGTGCGACGAGAGAGAGATAGAGAGAAACCTCGAGGTGAAGGAGAAGCTGTAACAAAAACAGCTGAAAAAAAAAAGTAAGTCATAGTGAAAACAGAGAAGAGAGAGAGAGAGAGAGAGGAGAGAGAGAGAGAGAGAGAGAGAGAGAGAGAGAATGAGAGAAGAATGAAGAGAGATAGAGAGAGAGAACAATCGAAGGTGAGAGTAGAAGCTGAGACAAACAAGCTGAAAAAAAAAAAGTAGTCATAGTGAAAACAGAGAGGAGAGAGAGAGAGAGAGAGGAGAGAAGAGAGAGAGAGAAGAGGAGAGAGAGAGAAGGAGACAGAGAGAGAGAGCGAGAAACATCGAAGGTGAAAGAATCTGTACAAAAAACTGCTTGAAAAAAAAAAGTAGTCATAGTGGAAACGAGAGAGAGAGAGAGAGAGAGAGAGAGAGAGAGAGAGAGAGAGAGAGAGAGAGAGAGAGAGAGAGAGAGAGAAGGGAAGGAGACAGCGATAGAGAGAGGAGAGAGAGAGAGAGATAGAATAAGATAGAGAGAGTTTGTGTTGTGTGTGTGTGTGTGTGTGGTGTGGGTGTGTGTGTGTGTGTGTGTGTGGTGTGTGTGGTGTGTGTGTCTGAGAGGCAGAGAGAGACGGAGACAGAGAGAGAGAGAGAAGAGAGAGAGAAAGGGGGATGAAGAGAGAGAGAGAGACAGGGTCGGGAAAGAGAATCGAAGGATAAGAGTCCTAAAAAAAAAAGGGAGGAAAACTTTTCAGACCAATAACGAGACGGTTGTGGAGATAGAAGAAGAAAGACCAAGCATAGACTAAGCCGATGAGGACGCGGAGGAAGATGACGAGGAGCGGAAACAATGAGGAGCAGACAGACATACGACGAATGATACAACAGAGGAAATAACACTTTCAACCAAACCAACAACGAAGGAGCGCAAAGGTGGGGCGGTGGGGGTGGGGGGAGGGCAGCAGGGAGGATAGTTTGAAAGAAACAGGACGGATATGGGGGACGGAACGACAATGAAAGTATCAGAAAGGAAAACTGCGGCCACGGCGGATTGAAAACAAATAGGCAAACAAACAAACAAACAAAACCAAAAATCCCCACAAAAACAACACAAAACAAGCCCAAAAAAATCCCCATAAAAAAACAAAACAAAAACAAACAAAACAACAAACACAGAAGAAAAGTGAACAAAAGGTAAGCAATGAAATTAACACTTACTTTCTCACATAGTGGCAAAAAAATACAAGAAAAGAAAAAAACAACACACACACACACACACACACACACACACACACACACACACACGCTTTAACAATCTGTAAGAAACAGAAAGTGAAAGGTGTACTAAAGAAGCCAATTTTTGCGCCTCTCTGGCACCACATCCATCACATAAAACCGGGACATATATATATCC
>JADBJO010002897.1:82500-95000 GCA_016801955.1 Conus betulinus | reverse complement strand
GGTAAACGATAGAAAGACAGCCACTTAGGCCTGCTTAAAGGTCAGGCTGGCAGGCAGGTATAAAAAACTTGCAATAAAAAGCCCCCAACACATTAGGCATCCTGACCTATATCCATCACTACCACGCTTCTCTCCCCTTTTCTCTCATCAAATGCATGATATGAAACTTGTACAAGTTATTATTCAGGGCAAAGCAAGTTTGTTTTTTGAGATATGATGCTATAAGCATACAAATTAAGAACTGCTGTAGATGCAGTCCTTTTTTTTTTTTTTTTTTTTTTTTTTTTGGTGTGGAGGTTGTGTTGTAAGGTGGAGGAAAGTTGAGTGCAAAGGAAAGGTGGGGTGTGTGGGTGTGAATAAGAATGCTTGATAACGTTTAGTATTTGATAAGAACTGCTCAGTCTAGCCTTTTTGTGTAACAGTTACGTTAGTTCGCGAAACGTTTAAAACCATTTACAAAAAGAACTGTCAGTTTATGTGTGTTCAATCACTGAGAGTGTGTATGTATACCCCTCAAGGTCTTCGCTCCTTCAGAACGTAATTGAATTATAGGTTCCTTCATGGTTTTGCTCCTAGATCGATATTGATGTTACCTTATAACTGTAATGCATCTCAGAAGTATTTATGAGAATGAAACAAGTTCAGTTTTTACACACACACACACACACCACACACATACACACCAACACACACGCACGCACGCACACACACACACACACACACCACACACACACACACACGCACACACACACACACACACACACACACACACACATATATTAGGGTATCAGAACGAGATGCGGGGGGTATTACTAACAGCGGGAAACAATCCAGATTTCCTCTCAGAGTCTTCAAATGCAGACCGGGAGGACGGACATGTTTCGTTACAGTAGCACGATTCACTGCCGTCCTACCAGGGCTGTTTTCCCTTGTTATGCCAGGTTTACTGACAGGACATTATATGGGATCCCCGCATCTCTGTACAGGGTAGTCTGAGAGGACATTATATGGGATCCCCGCATCTCTATACAGGGTAGTCTGAGGACATTATATGGGATCCTTGCATCTCTATACAGGATAGTCAGTGAGAACATTATATGGGATCCTTGCATCTCTGTACAGGGTAGTCTGAGAGGACATTATATGGGATCCCCGCATCTCTATACAGGGCAGTCTGAGAGGACATTATATGGGATCCCCGCATCTCTATACAGGGGTAGTCTGAGAGGACATTATATGGGATCCCCGCATCTCTATACAGGGTAGTCTGAGAGGACATTATATGGGATCCCCGCATCTCTATACAGAGTAGTCTGAGAGGACATTATATGGGATCCCCGCATCTCTCTGTACAGGGTAGTCAGTGAGGACATCATATGGGATCCCCGCATCTCTATACAGGGTAGTCTGAGAGGACATTATATGGGATCCCCGCATCTCTGTACAGGATAGTCTGAGAGGACATTATATGGGATCCTTGCATCTCTATACAGGGTAGTCTGAGAGGACATTATATGGGATCCCCGCATCTCTATACAGGGTAGTCTGAGAGGACATTATATGGGATCCCCGCATCTCTATACAGGATAGTCAGTGAGGACATTATATGGGATCCTTGCATCTCTGTACAGGATAGTCAGTGAGGACATTATATGGGATCATTGCATCTCTATACAGGATAGTCAGTGAGGACATTATATGGGATCCTTGCATCTCTGTACAGGGTAGTCTGAGAGGACATTATATGGGATCCCCGCATCTCTGTACAGGGTAGTCTGAGAGGACATTATATGGGATCCCCGCATCTGTATACAGGGTAGTCTGAGAGACATTAATGGGATCCCCGCATCTCTGTACAGGATAGTCAGTGAGGACATCATATGGGATCCTTGCATCTCTATACAGGATAGTCAGAGCGTTTACACTCCCAGTACTAGCAGATCTGGATGACAATGAAATTATCGTCCATGAAGAGCGCAGTCGTCTTTTGGGACCTTGTGACTATTTTTGGACTTGAACCTCTGTGTGTGTGTGTGTGTGTGTGTGTTGTGTGTGTGTGTGTGTGGTGTGTGTGTGTGTGTGTGTGTGTGCGCGCGTGTGTGTGTGTTTTAAACGCAATAACTGACTTAAAAAGAACAGAAAAGAGCATTTAGTTCATGTTTGTTTGGTGATACATTAACGTTCCACTTGATCAATTTCCCAACATTCGACTGACGTCACTTTTCTGATGTAACGAAATGTATTAATACCTATGTTGAATATGTATACGCTTTGATTATTATTTCGTTGTTGCTGCATTCACAACTTTTCATAGCTTTCCCATACGTGATTTCCCCATTCAACATGTCATAAGTCAGCATTCGTGCTCGATTCGCTAAGATGCTGGTGGGAAAAAAAATCGCGTTTTGTTGTAAAACTGAAAACAATAATGACAATAATATTAACAGAGACAACCACACTTCCAATTTACATAGCCACACCCCCCGGGTGTCAACTGAAAAGTGACCGATCCACCTCGAGACCAAAAGTTAAGCCTGAATTAAATGTGTAACGTTTCGTATGACAGTTCCTTTAATTTCTCCACGCACAGCATCACATAGCGACATCAGTCCAGGTTTCTCTACTTTGTCAGGCGACAGGATTTGCTGCAGAGAACGAACGCACGTGCCTACAGTGAAGTAAATTCATGGCATACCGTTTGTTCTGCTTGTATGAAATCATTGAAACAATCATTATCGATCACCTCGTATGAAATCATTGAAACAATCACTATCGATCACCTTGTATGAAAATCACTGAAAATCATTATCGATCAATTTGTATGAAATCACTGAAACAATCATTATATCGATGAACTTGATTAGAAAGCAAAACCGTGGTCGTAGTAGCATGGCGCCGTCTGTTTTTCCCGCCGATCCTCTGCGGAGGTTGCAAAGTGCATAGATATTATTTGACAGGAGTTGTCCCACCACCTTACATGGCTCTCTGACATTAAGGGAAAAGGGGCACTTGGTCCGTTATTTTTTTCAGTTGGCACTGAAAAGCCACTGGGAAACAAGACATTGCAACATCGTAGGAAAACTCGTCGTCACACAAAACACACACCACATACAGAGAGAGAGAGAGAGAGAGAGGAGGGCAAGGGGGGGAGAGAGAGGGGGGGGAGGAGGAGAGAGGAGAGAGAGGAGAGGAGAGAGGAGAGAAAGAGAGGAGAGAGGGGGGGAGAGGGAAGAGAGGAGAGAGAGGAGAGAGAGAGGAGAGAGAGAGGAAGAAGAAGAAGAAGAAGAAGAAGAATGAGGAAGAGAGAAGAAGAAGAAGAGACGAAGGAGAGAAGCTTTTGGTTTAATTTCTGTTTTAGTTCAGCCGATGATCACAGGACGCGGCGCGCTCGCACAACACACACACACACACACACCACAACAAACACAGATATATATATATCTATATTATATAGAAGGATCATAAACACACATGCAAAAGGAACGCAAACAGACAGATCTCTAGAAGGAGGATAGAGAGAAGAGCGAAGAAGAGAGAGAGAGATAGAGGAGAGAGCGAGATTGAGAGAAGTAGAGAGAGAGAGAGAGAGAGAACATGAGCCAAAGAGCCCACAGCATCTTCAGAAACAAGTAGTTAACAACTTTCTGATGAATAGTACAGACGAACAAAGCACACCTTGGTTGGAACTGAGACTGACTATATACATTTTCATGATCACTAATATACATATGTATGCGCTCGGTAGCGACAGTAATAATGATAATGTTCGTATAGCTGCTAGTGGGGAGAATAAAGATTGAGAAGGTGCGAAAAATAATGATAATAAATAAAATATATTCATAACATAAGCGGTCAGTTATAAGAATAAGAGCCATAACATATCATTTGTAAAACGGAAGAGCCCACCTGGTAAAGTCGGAGACCGATATCAATTCTTAAATTCCTAATAACATGTCTCGTTAACAGTAAGACTGTCGCTGTCGTTTTCTTTTTTGGCAATCTTGTGTAAGCAATAATGATAATAAGCAAGTACAAGACATAACAATATCGGTTATACCTACAAGAGGTCCGTTACTTCGGATTAAGACATTCTAAAAACTATTAACTAAGTCCGTTGAGGTCGACATCACAGATTTAATAGAGCGAGACGAGCAATCTGATGAAACAGAGAGAAGAAAGAGTAAATATCAGACCTACGACAGTCACAGACAGACAGAGATCCTAATCAGAGACATCACAGATAAGTAAGAATGAGCGAGAGAGAGAGAGAGAGAGAGAGGGAGAGAGAGACTAGAGAGAGAGGTCGAGATAAGAGAGATGACCGGTGGGAGGGGAGAGACAGAGAGGGAGGAGAGAGAGGAGAGCTCGATAGAGAGGAGAGAGATTAGGGGAGACATAGTAGAACAGCGGAGACGATGAGGGGAGAGAGGGTGTGGGGGGGGCAGACAGAGAGAGAGAGAGAGAGAGAGAGGAGGAAGACACAGACAGAGAGACAGAGAGATAGAACAGGGAGAGAGAGAGGGGCAGACGAGAGAGAGATAGCGATTGAGAAGAGAGAGAGGAGACGGAGACAGACATAGAGGCAGAGAGACAGACAGATAGGGAGAACAACACATCTAGGGAAGAAAAAACAAGGCAAACGCGTCGTCTTGTAGTCGGGGGGATTCAAGGTCGGACAAGGTATCCTGGCTTAAAGAGTAACCCCGGCTATCTGCTACGGCCTAGTTAACGAGCCGCCCCCTCCACCACCCACCCCCCTCTCCCCCAGCCCAGCCCTCCACCCCCACGCCTCTTCCCCCCTCCCCCTTCCCTCCCTCCCCGTAGCCCCCTCCCCCCCCCCCCCCCATCAATCAACTGACGCCCCCGCCACGATTTCTAAAACCTTTCTTCTTCTGTATTTTAATCTCTATATTTTAATATTTTTTGGTATTTTTCTTCAATTTTTTTTTTTTAACTTTTTTTTTAAATTTTTTTTTTTTGTTTTTCTCGTCGTCCCGCACGGGCTGTGACGCAGAGGCTGGAACTGGAACAAGTCAGAAAGAAACATTCGAAACGCGTTTTTCGGAGACATTACCCCCACTTTCTCTGCACAAGCTGGACTTAAAAATGTTACGACAGTTTGGCGCCAATTCCGCGAGAAATGGGAGGAGAGGAAGAAAGGGGGAAATTTTTTACGAATTTAAAGAGGCATACGTGCGTATAGATCTGACTGCGTTAGTGCGCTCGTGTTCGCGTGGGAGGACTTGGACGCGGGTTATTTTGCCCTATTTTTAAACTGAAAACCATTCGTTTTGGAAAAGCAGTTCATGCATTTTAAAGCGGCAAAACTAGACGCAATCCTAAGAACCTCGGAAACTGCTGATGATATTTTGAACGGAGGGCACTCGTTTTGTGGATGTTTCCCTTTCTTGTGTGGTGGTGTGGGTGTGTGTGTTGTGTGTGTGTGTGTGTGTGTGTGGTGTGTTCGCGTGCGTGTGTGCGTGTGTGTGTGTGGTGGCTGGGTGGGGTGGGGGGGTGGGGGAACGGGTAATCTGGGGGCGCGCGCGCTGTGTTGTAGTGTGCCTGTTATGTGTGGTAGACAGCGTCAGCTCGCGGGGCTTGTTCTTTTTCTACTTTCAATCTTTTGGGGTGTGTGTGCACCGTGTGTAGGAGGGTGGCTGTGGGGTGAGGAACTGATTCTTGCCGTTTCAGATCTATTGCCTCTCTGCAAGTAAATGGTAAACAATACAGATACTGAGTTTGGATAGTCCTTAACTGCCACAAGCTTTACCCTGTAACGTAAGCTGCCCTCACACATGGGAGCTCCCACCGGTAACGTGTAGTGTGGCGCTGTACAACTTTTAGCGGCGGTATGCGGTCTTTAGCCCGGTATCACCCTTTCATGTGGGTGTCACCTTTCAGCACGTTACCAAATATAAGATTTCAAGTCGAATGTAACACAGAGTGCCTCATTGGATGTCAAATTACCTGTCATCAAAACTGAAAGGGAAGACACGGGGGGAAACAAAGACAGGAGAAAGTAAACAAAAATAAAGAAATGTTGAGCAGTCTGGTACAAATAGCAATTGCGCGGGGGGGGGCTGTTATAGATTATAACAGGTATGACAGTATAATAGTGCACATTCCACCAATCTTCTTGCAAAAAGACACACAACATAGCAGCATGAACTCGCACAAACATCCACACATACACACACAGCACACAATGCGGACGGCGCGGGCAACACACGCACAACACACACACACACACACACACCACACACAGCACCTGTGTGCCCTCCCATCCATCCTTTCCTCCGCAAAGCGTCACAAACATGGTGCGCGCACATCAAAACACGCACGCTTTGAGGAGAGAGAGAGGAGAGAAGGAGAGAGAGACAGGGAGAGATCGAGAGAGAGAGAGAGGCGAGAGAGTAGAGGAGATGAGAATCGACTGGGATCCAGGCAGGACAGACGAGAGAGACAAAAGACAGGACAGAGACAGAGACCAAAGAAAGGGGTGAAAAAAGAAAGAGAGAGAGACAGGACAGTCTGACAGACAGAGACAGACAGACAGACACACACACACACCAGAGAGAGAGAAGAGAGAGAGAGGAGAGAGAGGAGAGATAGGGAGAGAGAGAGAGAGAACGACAGACAGAAGAGAGACAGGAGACGAAGAGTAGAGAGGTGAGAGAGAATAGAGAGACTGAGTCTGAGAGAGAGAGAGAGAAGAGAGAGAGAGAGAGAGAGGCTAACCCTTAGCAAATCTCTGGCAATACAAACAGACACACCCACACTACACCCCTATACACACCATGTCCGAGCTCATCAACACTTACAGGGTGGATGACGCCCAGCCTCTGGGAAGTCGCCCTGCTTGGCGCAGCAAGAGGGACGGAGAAATCCATGCCCTCCAGCAGGGGCTCCGACCTGGCTGCAGCACAGCTCCGTCGCGTCGTTCACGTAGGTCGATGCGGGGGTCTTTGTCGTCGTTCTGGTGGCCGGCCAGGTCGTCAGGGGGCTTGTGGGTTCAAGGGCAGGGGTCCAAACGTGGGGATGTCGCCGCTGGATGTTTGCATGTTACATTCACATCCGGAGGGGGCCGCACCGGAAGCCTTGACGAGGTACGCTGCGGATTCTTTGTTGACGTAGGGAAAGTCCTCCGTGGTGGACGAAGGGGGGCAGGGAATCTCTGAGCCGCCCCCCTTTCCTGAGCCAGCGTCAGCACTTCTACCCGCCCGTGAGGTGACTGGCCTCCTCTGCGTTGAGGTAGGGTGCGGAGTGCTTGTGGGAGTCTGGAGCAACTCTTGTGCCTGGTCCCTCCTTCCCACGACAGAGGGTAGCGCTCTCCTGGCTGTTGACGTACGGTGTGTCGTGAACACTCTGTTCTGGGACTGCTGTGGAGGCCAGCGAGCGTCTACCAGCTGGATCAACAGCTGCGGGCATGCCCCTCGGGGATTTAGGCGGATGCCTGGATGGGGAGGTTGGTGCGTCCACAACGGATGAGGCAGGCGGCATTCCACCTGCAGGCTTGCCACCCCTTTTGTTCAAACAGACCTCTAGTTCTCTGCGAATATCTGCATTACTTTTGGGCAGGGTTCGACAGCAGGTCGGGTTCTTGAGAACATTACCGGTACCGGATTTGTCGTCGGTGTTCGAGGCTGGACCCGCCGATGCAGCCGAGCCTTCGTTGGTGTACAGATTATTCTCAAACGCCAGACGTCCAGTACCGTCACATCCACAGCCTGGGAAAACATCGTGCTGATTGAGGTAACAATCACAATTCACGTCAGAGAAATCCAGGTGCGCGTTATCTACTTGCCTGTCGGTTGTTTTTTCACGTCCACCGTCGCCATGTCTAAAGCTGGAACTGTCCCGAAGCTGGTGGATGTCTGTTTGCTTCACGTCCAGGACGCCGATCTCCATCCACCGTGGGCAGGTGGGGATCAGTTCCGTTCACGTACAGCGTGGGTTCCGTGCCGGTGGACGAAGGCTTCATTCCTGCCCCAGCGCCGCCCGTCTTACTGCTACTGGGCTTCTGGACAGGAGGGCGCGCAGCAGCCTTGCTGGAGTGGGCCGACTCTCTGCCCGCTGTTTCCTTTTTACAATCCTCGCTTTTGGCACCGGCGGGCTGCGTTATCAAACCACCCGAAGGGGGTGTCGCCGGTCAGCGGGAGGATGTGACGCTGAACCGTCCGGGCGTAAACGTCCTGGGTTTTCCCTGAGCGCAGTCCTTGCCGGGCCACGTGCCAGAGCTGGCCAGGCCACCACGAGTTCCCGACATGATTTTCTTGAAGGCGTTCGGCTCTTTCTTAGGGTAAGGTGGAAGCCTGCACGGTCGACGTTGAAGACTTTGGGGTGGCAGGGTAGAGATCTCGTGGCTGGAGAGAGGAGGCGGAGGAGGTGGGAAGGGAGGGAAGCTAGCACTGCCGTCCCCTAGACAGGCCGAGGAGGCCGAGGAGTTGAGCGAGGCCAGCAGGGAGGTGCTCCGTTGTGGAACCACCGGCTGCTCCGCGTGCAGCTCCGAGGGAGGGGGAGGCAGGGGGGTGTCCATGTCGTCAGGGGCCACAACACGTCTTCCCAACTGTCCGGGGCATTCTGCCGACCTGCTGCTGCTGCAGCTCGCCGGCTTACCTGGCTGTCCGGGGTCCAAGGTAGATCCGCTGCTGATACGTTTCCCTGACTGCCCTGGGTCCACTGTAGTAGTAGATCCACTTCTCGCGTTTTTCACCGATTGTGCAGGATCCACCGTGGATACACTCCTGATGTATTCCCCCGATTGTCCAGGATCCACCGCAGATCCGCCGCCAACTTTCCCCCGAATGTCCGGAATCCATTGCGGATCCGCTGCTGACACATTTCCCCGACTGTCCAGGATCCCCCGCGGCAGATCCGCACCCGACACGTTTTCCCCGTCTGTCCTTGCTCGGCGGGGTGGAGCAGAGTTGGTGTACAGTTTGTCTACCGACGGCATGGCGAGGCACGGACACCGGGGCACATCACAGAGCGGGCGACACCACCGACCGACCGACCGACAGACTGACAGACAGGCAGGTAGACCGACCAACCTACTCACTAGAGGGACTACACAAAGCTGTCACCGTCTCGCTGCTGAAGGCACGGCACACTCGGATTCACTCCCCAGGAAAAAAAAAAACTGTCCCCCCCCCCCCCCTTTCCTTTCGTCCTCCTGTAGCCAGCAGTCATCCTCCTTCAAGGTCCCCCCCTCCCCCCACACTCCTCCTTCCCCCTCAAACGGACGGAGTGTGTGTGTGTGTGGAGGGGTCGATAGCCCCGGCGTCTCTCCCCCGTATTGGCACAGCTTTCGTGCGGCCAATTCCGGAGTGGGGAGCAGCTTGACGGGCGCCTGACAATTCCCTGGCTCCTAAACGAACTCCGGCACTGCTAGGCGGCACGGCACACTGCTGCCTGCCTGCACAGCGGTGAGTGGGCTGTCGAGTCTCGCAACTGACCTCACGCGTCCACGTCCTCGTCGCTGCTGTTACAACGTTAGGATGCTGCTACATGCGGCGCCCCTGTCTGCTTCTTCGCCCCCCCCCCCCCCACCCCCCCCAGCTTTCCCCTCCCCTCTCCCTTCACCCCCTATACATCTACACCCCCCCCCATCCTCACACACCGCCCCTCTCGTCTTTACCATACACCTTCACCCCGTCTACATTTTCCTTCCACCTTCTTCGTCTAAAATCCTGTCGCATCACTCACTACAACTCTCCCCCCCCCCCCCCCCCCCCCCCACCTCCCGAGTTTCTTTCGCGAAAGATGGGGGGTGGAGGAGGCGGATGATAACAGTTGATGAAGAAACTGAGTGAAGCAATATGAAGGAATGAAATTATATATTATATATATATATATATATATATATATATATATAGATAGAGATAGAGAGATAGAGAGAGAGAAGAGATAGATAGAATAGATAGAAAAATTGAATTCAAATAAAACTGAGCGAAACAAGACAGAAATGAACAAAATCATACAGCGAGGAATGATGAGAGTAGGAAGGGGAGAGGGAGGGTTATGTAACAGGGAAAGAAAAGAGAGCGGACCCCCCCCCCCCCCCCCCTCCTCCCCCCCGTCCCTAAATTATGGGGACTAGGGGGTGGGGGTGGGGGGGGGGGAGGGGAGGGTAGGCTCAGCCAAGAAGCGGTGGCTGAGAAATCCATAGACATGGACGAGGAGGGGGAAGACAAAGAGGCGGAGGATTTCAACCCCCCCCCCCCCCCCCAAAAAAAAAAAAAAAAAAAAGAAAAAAAAAAACAAAAAACCATGAAGGAAATAAGAGAAAAAAAAAAACCATGAAAGAAATCAGAAGGATGACGTGAAAGAAGCGCTAATCGCGAAGAAGTGCGGAAGAGATAATAACGGAGAGAGAGAGAGTGAGCAGCAGCGAAAGACATGACAATGAGAACAAAAACAGGAAACTCGTAACGAGAGAAAAAAAAAAAAAAAAAAAAGATAACGGCGCCCACTGCTGCGAGGAGTCGCGCGCGCGCGCAACTCGACCGAGCGAACGAGAAGAAGCAGAGAGAGAGAGAGAGAGAGAGAGAGAGAGAGAGAGAGAGAGAGACAGATAGAGAGAGACAGACAGACAGCACACACACACACAGAGCTCGAGAGAGAGAGAGAGAGAGAGAGAGAGAGAGAGAGAGAGAGAGAGAGAGAGAGAGAGAGAGTTTCCCTTCATCCACGAGGCAGCATTGTGTGCGGAATGGTCATCATAATTTACACTACATTTCCTCAAAAATACGCAGGGTGCAAGAATAAACAAACGACAGTTGGAACAGGGGGCATACCCAGCAGAAGGGGAACAGGTAATACCCAGCAGAAGGGGGAAAATACATGCACACAAAGAGAAAAACTGATAGGAACTGAGACAAAAGAGGCGGCAATATTAGAGTAGTCAGGCAGACAGTCACAAAAAAAAAGCCCAGAAAGAGGAACCGACAGAGGGAATGGAATGGGGGGGGGGGGGGGGGGGGGGGGGGGGGGGGGGGGGGGGGGGGGGGGGGTGGGGGAGAGACAGAGAGAGAGAGAGAGAGACAGAGTTAGAGAGAGAGCAAAAGAGAGAGACAAGAGAGAGAGAGAGAGAGAGAGAGAGAGGGACGGGTTGGTGACGGTGGGAGCTCTATAGACTAGTATGACGATGTTTAAAACAAAACAAAACAAAACAAAACAAAAACACACAACTGTTTTGACCATGGCTGAGAAGGACGACAGTGACAATGACAGTGTTGAGCGAATCTTAACAGAAACGACGGTGGTTAATTCAGAAAAGAAGTAAAAGGTGGGGTAGTCTTTGCTCCATAAGGAAACCTAACACAGAGTAACTTTTATTCAAGACTGGCACAGCCTCTTAAACTTGTTTACTGTTTATTGTTTTGCTGAGCAAAGACTAACCCCACTTGTTTTACTGTTTATTGTTTGCTGTTGCCTGCCTCATTTCATTTTTGTTTGCTGTTGCCTGCCTCATTTCATTTCCAATTTCAGAAAAGAAAGTTAAAAACTATACGATGGAAAGAACAACAGACGGAAGAGAGACAGAGAGAGAGAGAGAGAGAGAGAGAGAGAGAGAGAGAGAGAGAGAGAGAAAGAGAGAGAGAGAGAGAGAGAGAGATAGAGAGAGAGGAAGACTATGCACCAGGATGCTGAATGGGCATGAATATAAAACATAGAAAACCTTGGATGTGTCAAGCGACGCAAACAATGGAAACAGGGGTCCTTCGAACGAGACTATAAACCGAGGTTCCGTGTGTGAACGCACGCATAACATCTTGCACACACACACACACACGCAAAATCCCATCACCAACTTTCGGAAAAGAAGGCCAGTCTGGCCGTTGGTATGGATGACACGTTACACATAGCATGCACCCTGCGTGAGAAACGGAAAGAATGAAGGAAGGAAGGAAAGAAATTTGAGTGAACGATATCGACTGGATGACACACGAAACGACTGAAAGAAGCGCCAGCTGGCAACTCTTCAGTCGGCACTACCCAGGTAGGGCTAGGCAGCCCGTTGTGTAAACGAGGGTGGATTGGAAAGCGCTTAGAGCTTGGTCTCTAGCCGAGGATAGGCGCTGTCTAAGTATTCATAATAATTAGTGGGGGAATTAAACGGACGAAATAGAGGCAAATTTATAGACAGACCGAAGAGATTCACAGGAAAAGTTTGGAGGAGGTGGCGAGAGACTGAGAGGAGGAGAGGAGGAGAGAGCGTTAAGGGGGGGGGGGGGGGGGGGGGGGGGGGGCAGGGGGCAGGGAAAAGGGAAAAGAGGAGGTAACTTTTCACAACGTCAACACGATGAAAAAGCCTTCGGACACATCCTCAATCTCATAGACTGTTTCACAAAGTCAACAAGAGGAAAAAGCCTTCGGACACATTCTCAATCTCATGGACGGTTTGTTAATGCGGCGCATCACCCAGTTCCACTCCCCCCGCCATGTTGATTCTTGTCGGACCTATTGCATCACAGCACATCCAAAAAAGAAACCCACAG
>JADBJO010002897.1:67500-75000 GCA_016801955.1 Conus betulinus | reverse complement strand
CCGGAATCGGGAAGAAAAATAAGAAAAAGAAAAGCGGGAGCCAGCCAAATACACTTACACATGGTACCCAAAAACGGCTGAATGAAATGCACCAGGGAAAAGACCGAACCCCGAGAACATACACGTGATTCAGTGTGGCAGGCATCCGAGCGCTTCCTGTGGAGACACAAAGTCCGGGCAATCCTTTTTACTACCCTGCCCCCACCCCAACCCGACCTAATCCTCATTTTCTCCCCCTCTTTCTACTTATGTACCCGTGCGGAAGACACGCACGCGCGCGCACACACACACACACACACACACACACACACACACACACACACACACGAGGCTTTGGATAAGTTTGAAGGTCCAACAACCAATAAGTAAGTAGGATCGACGCTAACAAAACCACTGTAAGATGAACAAGACATAACAAGTTTGTTTCATTTACGGATTTTAAAGGAACGTTTAGGAGCTGCCACCATCTCTTTTTTTCTTTTCTTTATTTCTTATTCGTCTCTTTCTTTTTCTAATTAAAAAAAATCTTGTTATTGTTCATTTTTTAACGAGTCATCTGTTTTTTCAACTGTTTACAGATGAAAACCGAATGAATTATTAGAATTCTTTCGTCCCCTTGCGATTTCATCTTTTTAATGACAGGCGACTCGTTTTCGTAGTTTCATGGGGACAGGGGAAGCTGCTCATATTCGGGGTGGGGGTGGGATGTGAGTATCATGTTTTGCTGCAACTTGGGCAAAAAAAAAAAAAAAAAAAAAAAAAAAAAAATTATCTATATGTCAAAATCAGCTTCGTCTGGATGCCACGAATCAACCTTTTCCTTCGCGTCTCAGTACGTGAAATGCTCTCGGCAAACTACTTCAAACCGACCCGAAATATCCTCTGTGAAATTTTTCTGAGTACGTGACTTTCCTCCTTTATCAACGTCGCATGTGCTTGTGTTCATCCTTCCTCATCATGTACGAACGACTGTGTAAAACGCCAGGAAGCATTACAAATTAAAAATATTTCGCTTGGGTTCTTTCTTTTGTCCGCAGACTTCGCCCTAAATTTCGCCTCTACGCGCGCGCACCCTTGCTCGCGAATGTTTTTGAGAAACGATGACAGAGAACTGGAAGCGTACTTTACCCGATATCCAGCCCAGATTTTTGAAAGGTCGACCTGAAATGGAGGAAAAGGGGAAATAAATCCCAAATCCTGGTATCCTATAGAAAGCCGAGCTGATGGAAAATGACTCTTTATAACGTGAGAAAGGGCAAGCCCACCCGTTCCATCATCATTGAATAGGGAGCCCTGTTTTCATTACATTTTTTTTTTTTTTCATTCTGTTGTTCTCCTTTCTCATACTCATTCCCTCATTATCGCTGATAAAGTGTCATTATACGTAGAGTGCATGATAAGCAAAATGTGGATCCAATGTCACTCAAACCTAACTGATAAAGTGTCATTATACGTAGTGTCTGAGGGCAAAATGTGGATCAGATGTCACTCAAACCAAACTTGGCAGCCTGCATGTTATTAACAACCTGCTCAATGTGAAATAACTGAAGCTCCGGACTGTAATTAGTGCAACACATTATTACAGAAATGCCCCCCCCCCCTCTCTCTCTCTCTCTCTCTCTCACACACACACACATTCAGTGTTGCTGAACGATTTGAAATGGAGCCGTGTCTGGTTCGTCGGAACGAAACAAAAGAGAGAGGAAGCCAAAGAGAAAGAGAGAGAGAGAGAGAGAGAGGGGGGGGGGGAAGAGAGAGAGGGGCAGGGAGAGAGGGGAGAGGCGAGAAGAGGGATGGGGGAGGAGGGAAGTGGGGAAGGCAAACGAGGGGGACGGCAAGAGTTCAAGCACCACCTAGAGGCCAAACAGGCAACCGAGGCATGGGCACAAGACAGGAAGAGCGGCATGTCGGTTGGGCCTAATTAGTACCCACAGGCAATCACTCCCCGCCTCTTGGGAGTCTAATTACACTATCATTACCAGCCCGAATGGAATGCAGGAAAAGAAAAAAAAACCTGTTTGGATCTGGTCTCACCTTGTTATCATCAACTTTATAACTTTAATGGGTTCTTCCTCTGGCAATTTTCCACCAGTTTGCATAATGCCGCCATACTGTGTTGGTCTGATGTTGACAGATTCCCCAAGCAACACAAAACACCCGAGGAAAAACGGAGAAATTGGAACGTAGAAACAGCTGCCAAAAGAAAAGAAAAAAACAAAAAACTTTTTAAACATTAAAAAAGATCAAGGAAACAAATACGGTAAAAACCAACGAACCAAAAAATTCAGATAGTTCCCTCAAGCTGTGTACCGGCGCGCGGACATGTACATTTATACACCGCACCTGCCAAGCGGCCCTGCCGCAAAATTCAAGGAGTACACTCAATACTGAGAAAATGCCTTACATTTGAAAACCTCCTGTCGCCTTTTGCGTGAGGTTACAACTGTCTAAAGGAAACCACGTGACCCGAAAGCTCTTACTCACCTCCGAAACAAGCCGCAAGTTTCGCGGGAGTTTGAAGCCTAAAACTCAGCGCATCAATACAGAAGGTTGAATTTTCAGTAAACATGACCCCAAACAGACGCATCGTGTAAGAAATTAAGCACTGTTCCTTTTCCGACCATTGAATCTCAAATCGCACAAGCATGGAAACTAAAAATGTCAAAATGCGAACGAAAAACAACGTTAGAATTCCCTTCACCCCTTCCCAAAAAAACAATTCCTCCTCAATTCCCTCCCTCCTCTACCTTAACTGACCCCTCCCCCTTCCCCCCCCCCCCACACCACACACACTACAAAACAGCGACCTAACCCCCCTCACTTCAGATCAGCGAGGGGTGATAGCCAGGCGCACGGTACACGGGGTATAAATTTCAAACGAAGGCCGGGTTTCCAACCCACAAGCTGCACATCACAACAACACGATATTCGGAACGTTTGCCAACAGCCCTCACATCAAGCAAGCTGATCAACTCTCACGACGCCAATAAATTCACCTCGGAACACGTTAGCCCAACAAAAACGGTGCCCCTAGGGGCCGGCCTGTGCACAACTCCAAAAAAAAGAAAAGAAAAAGCGAAGAAGAAAAGTAAAAAACATCCGTGAGCCACATTAGGTCCACACAGGAAACGTCGCAGACATCGCTCCTCTGCAGACGACAGTCTGGGCGGGAAACCGCATCAGCTTCGCGGAGCAAGTGATGTATCCGTCAACGCGGGGCGCGCGAGACAAAAAAGGGAACAATTTGGAAACACCCTTGGGGCGACAACGAACCAAGCCAGTGCACTTGTCGCTCCGATCCCACAACATACGTCGAAGCCAAGGCGACCACCACGGAAGGTTGTGTGTCCGGCACCGACACTGTGGGAGACGTTTCAGCGGATTTCAACAGTGTGTCGTTGATGAAAGATGAGGTACGGAGCAGGGAAAGAAAGGCCCACACACTGACGAGGGCCTAAGGGTGCCAGCTGAGACTGAGAGGGAGGCCGGGGCCCCGACATAAACTTTCCATTATGTGCGGGGACGTTGGTGAAGTGTGTACGTCTGTGGGGCCAGACTCTGCATCCCTCCTCTCTCTCTCTCTCTCTCTCTCTCTCTCTCTCCACAACCCTCCCACTCCCTCTGCGGGGCCGATCCTGACATCAGATGCCACTCAGCGAAGCGTGGGCTGCACCAAGGCATCGGGTTTCACTGCCACGATTCTTGATGTGTCTTGCCTCCGAGCAAAGACACCTCCCTTTGAGTTCCCTCCCTTCTTAGTTGCCACGTTGCCATTCTTTTCCTCTTCCTGCCGTCCCCCCCCCCCCCCCCCCCCCCCCCCCCCCCCCTAGCATTTCTCTTGAGCAGTTGGAGAACAGACCCTCTTTCAATTTCTTGGTTTCCATCTCTGGTAGGCTACTCGTCTTCCACGTGCACATTTACATGTAGTTGTGCTCTTTGTTTGCTTTGTTTCTTTTACTCATAACGCGTATGACATAATCCGAAGAAAGCACAGACACAAAATTTAGGATAATGTTATACATAGCGGTTTTTTTTCAGTGAAGATGACAGAAGCGCTAAAGATTTTGAGACAGCTTTAATTAATCACAGCGGCAATCCCGGTACTTGTGCAGCCGGAGACGTGGCCTTCATGGTTGGTCAGGCTAGCTGTGAACATGATTTGACTCGGACCTTTGTCCATGTTTTCCATGTTTTACTTTGTTGGTGTCTGTCCATGGATTGGTGTTTCTCCACTCTCTCTCTCTCTCTTTCTCTCTCTTCGTCGTCGTCACACACACACACACACACACACACACACACGCACACACATACATTTAATCTCTCTCTCTCTCTCTCTCTCTCACACACACACTCTCAAACACACACACACTTGCACATACATGCAAGCACACCCAGAGAGAGAGAGAGAGAGAGAGGGAGAGAGAGCATAATGCGCTGTTCACATCTCTCTCTCTCTCTCTCTCGTTTCCCCCCTCCCCATTCAGTCTTAGCACCCTACATGCACACGTCCTCCCAGCAGACAGAGCAACAAACGAGGTGTGTTGGGGGGGGGGGGGGGGGGGGGGGGCCCGCCTGGGGTGCAAGTCTTGCCGGGCTTCGTGCTGATTACATCGGAGCCACCAAAATCGGCCGAAGGTCTTGCGTTTCAGGCTGGTGCCAGCCTGATTAGACCCCCCCCCCCCCCCCCCCCCCGGGTCACACGCCGCCTTTGGGAATTCTCACTTGGACGCTGTTTATCTTGGAAAGCAGGACAGGCTCTGGAGTAAACAGAATTAAACTAAACACAAGCCCTCCGAGAGGAGCCGTTGGCCGATTTGCAAGGATTTCAAGAACACAGCCGTTGGCTGATTTGGACCGGTTTCAAGGGATGTCAATTTACAATCTATAAATTTATGGCATGGGCGCTTTTTTCCCCACCACGTTTGCTCTTCAGACACCCTTTCCCTTATTTTTGAGTCAGCCGGGTACCCCGAATGGTCCAATCATTGTCATTTGTCTATTCGGAACTTCCTAACATGTGTATCTTCATGCACTTGAGAAGAAAGGAAAAAGTGAATCAAAATTCACACGTAGTACCAGTTGTGAGGATCTGATTTTTGCCTGCGCCCCTGGTGTAAGAATTCAAGGTGTGTGTTACCACTCTGTCAGATTCTGTAGCAATCTGCCTCTGCCTACAGATTTGGACGGCTGATAACAACTCGTTGACAGAGACTTTGTGTAGCCAGTACCGTACTGACATGGTGAGGCTCAGTGTCTCGCCTGGTGTTTTCCTGTGTTGTGGTCCCGTTCTCTCGCGCGGGTTCCACGGACAGGTTGTGCCATCTCAGCCTCTTGTTGGCTGCTTTTCGGTGAGATCGGGTGTCTACCTGCTCGTAGCCTTTGCCTGCACGTGAACCATAGCATTTGTGCTTCCCACGTGACAGTTTGACAACACCAGTTGTGTGGCAGTTTGACAACACCAGTTGCCACAGTGTGTGTGATTCACACTTGAAAGTCTGACACTACCAGTCGCGAACTGTGGCGTCCAGATGGCCAACCCGTAAACAGCCGGCGAACACGGAGCCAGACGGACAGGAGACGTGGTGGAGGAACTCCAACTGGCAAAAGGCGAAGAAGACACTGATCCTGCACCCGGTGCATCTCTGGTCCAGCTCTGACTGGATGTTAACCTTTTCAACGTCAACAGTGCAGAATGCCACAGCAAAGCTTAAGTAGCATCGATGGCCGATTTCTGCACCAATTCAAGCGGTGGTTCATAAAGACTGATCGATCTTGAAAATGTCGGAAGAACAGAGAACCCGTTGCAGGTTGAAGCCACGACCGATCCTTTTTATCTCACTTCAAACAGTCAGAGAATCACTTAAAAAAAATCAGGTTCCAGACCTTTAAAGATGACTGAAGAAAAGCAGCTAGCCTTGAGGAATACTGGATCTCTCTGAAGGCTTCAGTAAGCCTGAATAGAAGTGCTCTCCGGGATATAGGAAGCTTGGTCAATGGAAACTATTAGCGAGGGCTTTCTTATCTGTCACTGTCTCTGTACAGGGTAAATTCTGTCGTGTTCAAGAACTTTCCTCTTTACTAAACTCACTCTACTGGGCACATTCTGCTCGGTGCCAAGACTCTAATCCTTATCTAAGTCCCTCTACTGGGCAATTTCTATACTGTACCAGCTGCAGCATGCAATGTGTGAGAATGAATTCTATGAGTTGTTTGCACGGATATTTCAGCGGATAACGTTGTATTCTGCGGTGAGGGAGACTCCTCAGTTCCTCAGTTTCCAGAACTTAAGTCACGGATCTGTGCTGGGTTCTGTTAAGTCGTTCAGAGATCGGTTCAGTGCGCGTTGTACCAGAATCAAATTAATTATTTTCTGAGGGAAAGATTGGCAGAGATCGAATGATGGCAAAGGCGATTCAAACTTTTCTGATTCTCTCTCTCTCTCTCTCTCTCTCTCTCTCTCTCTCTCTCTCTCTCTCTCTCTCACACACACACACACACACACACACACACACACACACACACACACACACATTTTTTTTACACGACGGAAAAAAAAAAGACAAAAACACAGAGAAGCCGCTTCGGTCATAGACCTTCCGGTTTCGAGTGCTGACACACTTTTAATGGCATTTTCTTTGCACACACGGCACCCTTTTCAAGGACAGAACATCAAGTGTGACACACTTTCGGATGTCACGCCTTCGAGTGTGACACACTTTTGACTGTCATATTCTGCTTTTACATCAAACAATACAAGTTCTCTGTCAATCACTAATATGACAATGTGAACATTTCCGAGTCAGCAACTGCTGTAAGAATGTCACGTCTTTGAATGTAACACGATTTTGAATGTCACGTCTTTGAGTGTAACACGCTTTTGAATGTCACGTCTTTGAATGTAACACGCTTTTGGATGTCACATCTTTGAGTGTGACACGCTTTTTGAATGTCACGTCTTTGAGTGTGACACGCTTTTGAATATCACGTCTTTGAGTGTGACACGTTTTTGAAACGTCACGTCTTTGAGTGTGACACGCTTTTGAATGTCACGTCTTTGAGTGTGACACGCTTTTGAACGTCACGTCTTTGAGTGTGACATGCTTTTTGAATGTCACGTCTTTGAGTGTGACACGCTTTTGAACGTCACGTCTTTGAGTGTGACATGCTTCTGAACGTCACGGCTTTGAATGTGACACACTGTAAAGATCACTTCATCATGCTTTTGAGGGTCACTTCTTCGAAAGTAACACGTGTTGAAGGTCACTTGTTCGAGAGTAACAAATCACACCTCTGCGTTTTGAAGGCCGTAAACCCCGAGTAAGATAAGCTTTTAAAGAAGTCACTTCTTCGCATGTGACACGCGTTTTGTGACACGCTTTTGGAGGTCACTTTGAGTTCGATAGGCTTTTGAACGTGACACTAAAGGATGATCTTCGACCGAAAAGCTGTGTGTACGTTTGTACACCCCCCCCCCCCCCCCTCCCCCTCCCCCTCCTTTTT
>JADBJO010002897.1:57500-60000 GCA_016801955.1 Conus betulinus | reverse complement strand
TGTTCTTGCTGCAAAATCCTTACAACTGCTGGAGTGTTCTTGCTGCAAAATCCTTACAACTGCTGGAATGTTCTTGCTGCAAAACCCTTACAACTGCTGGAATGTTCTTGCTGTAAAACCCTTACTACAACTGCTGGAGTGTTCTTGCTGCAAAAATCCTTAACTGCTGGAGTGTTCTTGCTGCAAAATCCTTACAACTGCTGGAATGTTCTTGCTGCAAAACCCTTACTACTAATGTCACTGCTGGAAATGTTCTTGCTGTAAAACCCTTACTACAACTGCTGGAGTGTTCTTGCTGCAAAACCCTTACAACTGCTGGAATGTTCTTGCTGTAAAACCCTTACTACAACTGCTGGAGTGTTCTTGCTGCAAAATCCTTACAACTGCTGGAGTGTTCTTGCTGCAAAATCCTTACAACTGCTGGAATGTTCTTGCTGCAAAAACCTTACTACAATTACTGGAATGTTCTTGCTGCAAAACCCTTACTATCACTGCTGGAATGTTCTTGCTGCAAAACCCTTACTATCACTGCTGGAATGTTCTTGCTGTAAAACCCTTACTACAACTGCTGGAGTGTTCTTGCTGCAAAATCCTTTACAACTGCTGGAATGTTTTCTTGCTGCAAAAAACCCTTACTATCACTGCTGGAATGTTCTTGCTGTAAAACCCTTACTACAACTGCTGGAGTGTTCTTGCTGCAAAACCTTTCAACCATTGCTGGAGTGTTCGTGCTGCAAAACCCTTACTACAACTGCTGGAATGTTCTTGCTGTAAAACCCTTACTACAACTGCTGGAGTGTTCTTGCTGCAAAATCCTTACAACTGCTGGAGTGTTCTTGCTGCAAAATCCTTACAACTGCTGGAGTGTTCTTGCTGCAAAACCCTTACAACTGCTGGAGTGTTCTTGCTGCAAAAATCCTTACAACTGCTGGAATGTTCTTGCTGCAAAACCTTACTATCACTGCTGGAATGTTCTTGCTGTAAAACCCTTACTACAACTGCTGGAGTGTTCTTGCTGCAAAACCTTTCAACCATTGCTGGAGTGTTCGTGCTGCAAAACCCTTACTACAACTGCTGGAATGTTCCTGCTGCAAAAACCCTTACTATAACTGCTGGAATGTTCTTGCTGCAAAACCCTTACTATAACTGCTGGAATGTTCTTGCTGCAAAACCCTTACTACCACTGCTGGAATGTTCTTGCTCAGGTGTCTGTGCTTGCGAAGTGCTGCTAGCAGCACCAAGTACTCCAAAACAAACCCCACAAGTGACAACAAAATGCCACTTTTTATTACCGGGTGCCATGACCAGAAAGTGCCACACCCGTTCTTTTTACCATGAAGGACTTGGAGAATTCTTGCAACAAAGGGCAAGACCTGTCACAGAACCTTTGGCTTTTTGTTATCACCCCAATAACTCGGGTACAAACGCGGCCTCCCAAGTATGATGACAAGTTTGGGTTGACATTTGGAAAGGAAAAAAAAAAAAGTTTTACAACCGTTACTATTATCAGAACACATCTGCACGTCTGGCTACATTAACACCGTCACTATAAAAACAGTTAGTTACAAAAGAACAACCACCATTATCATTTTCTCAGTCAGTTTTTGTTTCTGCTCAGAGTCTAATTTGTGACAGAGAATGTGTTTTAAAAGATTTTTTTTTTTTTTGGAAAATTTGGAAAAAAAAAAATAATAAAAAAAACCCTTTTCCGCTTGGGCTGTTTAAATCTCATTTTAGGGAACCCCATTTCCAACAGATGGAGATGTAACAGACCCCTTGCCTGACGAGAACTCCGAGGAAAGTAAATACCTGCTCGACACAGAACTATTGATTGGCTGTACTCGCCACGCGCAGTCTGAGTGGCATCTGAATCTGCTGTAGCTGTTGTTTCTGAATCTGTTGTAGCTGTTTTGTTTTTTTTTTTTTTTTGTTTTTTTCCCCGCTGATGCTTGTTTTTTTTTTTTTTTCTTTTCCCCCGCTTTTCGTTTTTCGGCCCTTTTTTTTGTCTGATCCGCTCTTTCGTCTACTTGCTGGCTAGCTGTCTGCCTTTCTTGTCTGTCTGTCTCTCTCTTTCGCTCTCTCTCTCTCTCTCTCTCTCTCTCTCTCCTCTCTCCTCTCCGCCCCTCTCTCTCTCTCCTCGTCTCCTCCCTTCTCACACACACACACGCACGTACGCACGCACGCACGTACGCACGCACTCACATACACACCTCTCGCACGCACTTCACGCGCGCGCGCGCGCACACACACACACACACACACACACACACACACACACACACACACACACACACACACACACACACACACACACACAACACCAACACACATTCACTCACAGTGTGTGTGCAAGCCCGGAGAACCGTGGCCTCATAATCTATCCGAAGTAATGTAGCATATATATGGTATGGACCTGTCTGCAGTCAGTGATGCATTCTGGATTACACGAAATTGTCTGCCTTTGTCCCTCCGTCTGTCAGTTTGTCTTTTCTCTGTCTGT
>JADBJO010002897.1:45000-55000 GCA_016801955.1 Conus betulinus | reverse complement strand
CATCTCTCTCTCTCTCTCTTGACTCTCTCTCTCGTAAACTGTACCGACAGTTCGACGTAAACTGCTCCGACAGTTTGAAATACCCCTCCCAGCTCCTCTTCGCCTTCCCTACCCTCCTCTCTTCTTCTTTCTTCTTCTTCTTCTTCACCATCACCATCATCATCATCATCATCATCATCGTCGTCGTCGTCGTCGTCTCCTCCTCCTCTCCTCCTCCTCCTTCTTCTTCTTCTTAACTGTCCCTTCTCTCTTCCACTTTAGTTTTTGTTCACACCCAACGCTTTTTTTTTTTTATTTTTTTATTATTATTATTTTTTTTTTTTTTTTACCCCCCAGTTTGATTCGAATATCAAGACGAATCCATGACTATGCTAGTATGTTACGTGCGAAAGTGTACAACACTCGTTAAACTCTTTTAAACGTATATACAGTAAGACCTGTTCTTAAGGCTCCCACACTTTGCAAAAAAAAAAGGGGGGGGGGGGGGGGGGACCTGACAGTCAGATGGTCAGAGCTGCATGCAGGCTGCGGGGCTCAAGGCCGTGAGTTCGAACCTCTCGTGGTCTTCACGACCGACTCCAAACCCCTTTCTCACGGCCTAGCATCCAGTAGGTACCCTCGCTTGGTTCAGGAAAGGTTTAAGGCAGCAGAACGGGGAGCGTTGAGCTGTGATGTGTGCCTAAACACACCGAATCTTTCACAGATCGCTCACCCGAAGACTACAAGCATTAATCTTTTATTTTTAGTTGCAAAGTGAAACGACTGCAGGCGAAATCTAAACAAATCTTAAATAAATGTCAGCGAACCGCCCAGAGAAACGTGGACAAAACATGAAACAAATAACGAAAAAGTGCATTTTTCGTTATTGGTTTCATGTTTGTTGCACCTGAAGAAGACCTAAGAGGTCGAAACGCGTTGTGGTTTGTCTCTTGTGACTCGGTTTCCACGTTTTCTCTGGGCGGTTCGCTGACATTTATTTAAGTTTTATTTTTAACGACTTTGTTTTTTTTTTTTTTTTTTCACTTTTACCTTACTAGATTTACTCCCCCCCCCCCCCCCCCCCCCCCCCCCCCTTCAATACAATCAATTTTAATTTACAAAAACTCTCTTTGTACTACGTTTAGCCCCCCAACAGAATATGAACAAGAAAGTGTCGTCGTATCGGATTTATCACATATAAAGTCGTCCTCTCTTTGAAGAATGGGTTTTCTGAAACATTTTCATTTTCGTCCCGTACTGCATTTTCTTCTAGCGTAGGCTTCTTTCCTTAATCAACAATTTTTATGTCTTATTCCGCCACTGTCCGCCGCCGAGCGGAACTGTTTGTCACTCGGGATTCTTTTTCGCGAATTAATTTAAAGCTCTAGTTTAAACACCTGTGGATGAAGTTTTCTCCGTAAACCAGGGTTAAACTGGGCGAAAAAAAGATGCTAGCTTTTAGACCGAATTCTCTAAAAGAATTTCATAGATCGTATTGATGTGTTTTGACAGTCTGTTTATTCTTTACACCACACACACACACACACACACACACACACCACACACACACACACACACACACACATCACACACACACACACACACACACACACACACACACACACACACACACACACACACCCACACACACACACACACACACACACACACACACACACACACACACACTGACTGACTGACTGACTGAAACCATTTACTGTCAGATTAACACAGTGTTGTACTGACATTCAAAAAACCTTAATAAATTAATGAGAAACGAAACTAATACAAATAACATCCGAGTCGCCATAAAAATCATAAAGGAAAATTAACAGGGAAACATTTAACATTCACAAGTCAAATAATAAAATCAGAAAATTGTAACAGTAAAACAAATTACATATTAACTGTACTGAAAACAAAAAAATCTCTCTCTCTCTCTCTCTCTCTCTCGTCTCTCTCTCTCGAGATCTCTCTCTCTCTCTCTCTCTCTCTCTCCGAACACATCCTCTCTCTCTCTCGCCTCTCTCTCTCTCTCTCTCTCTCTCTCAGAACACCATAAGAAAAAAGAAAGAGAAATAAAAGAACCTCCCCCCCTCCCTCCCCCCCCCCCCCCCCCCCCCCCACACACGCGCGCGCACGATTTCTTTAACTCTTGTTTTAACAGTGTACCCTCTTCTCTCCCCATCCCTCTTTTTCTTTACCAGGGGCATATTAAAAGATACAAAAACTGTCATGTGCATTCAAGAGAAGTATATACATGCTACGACGTCTGGGAGGCCATTGATTTTTTTTTCACAAAAGAAATCCTGGCCATTTTTTTTTTAATACAGAATGCACTGATGGGCTGCAAGATCGAAACTGATCGGAAATCACTATCTATCACTCCACCCCCACTCCCCCCTTCGTCTCCCTTCCCCTCTCCCATCGCAATTCATCGTCTCCCTTTCTTATCTTTTCATCATCTCTTCGTTTCTTTCTTATCGTCCACCCCTACCCTTTTTATTTATTCTTGGGGGGGGGGGGGGGGGGGGGGGGTGGAATAGCTCAGCTGGTAGAGCGCCGGCCTCGTGATCCTGGGGGTTGCGAGTTCGAATTTTGGTACAGGGGGGATTTTCCCCTCGGAGCTAACATTGGTTCTGACTCCATTCGAATGAGACCATAAACCGAGGTTCCGTGTGTGAAAACACGCACAACATCTTGCACACACGTCAAATCCCATCACCAACTTTCGGAAGAGAAGGCCAGTTTGGCCGTTGGTATGGATGACACGTTACACATAGCATGCACCTTGACCGAAGATGGAGAATGGCTGCCTTAATGGCGGGATGAAAAACGGTGATACACACAAAACTCCTGTCTATACAGGCAGTGTCCGCAGGAGTATCAGCCTGTGTACGCAGAAAGAAAGAAAGAAAGACAATATTTACTTGAATCTCAAGACGAACTGAACTAAGGCCGAGTGCTTACATTGCGTGCACCAGCTCACAACAACCGATGTCAGTTTGCTTTTTACACTCATGCCCCCCCCCCCCCCCTCCCCCCCCCCCCCCCCTCCTCCCTCCCCCCCGATCCTCCGTGTGCAGACTTCTACCTGGTGCTTCTTTCCTACACCTTCTGGGTTTTTTGGACAATTTTTTTTTTACCCACCCCAGAGATTACTAGATTTACTTACGCCAATATAGACGTCATCCTTTTGAGATCCTGCTGTCTTTCCTAGAACACTTCTATCTGTGCTACATCTTCATTCCAGTATAGACTCTCACTGTAAGGCATTTTGCCATGGAGTATTTCTATCTTTACTGTAGTTACCTGGAGATGAAAAAGACTTCACCTTTCTATGGACTTACTTGTTTTTTCTGGAACAACTGCAGTCTTCGTAACTGATAGTAAAAATCCTTGTCGGAATAAAATTCACCTGTCAATAAAGGCTCCCTCGTTTTTAAAAGACCCCAGTTCTCTAAGGAATTCTGCAGATCGTTGTTGACAGTTTCCACTGTGTTCACTTTTTCCCCCTTCCCCGCCGTTAAGACAGTGGTATCAACCGTTTCTGTTCACTTTTCTCTCCCCTTCCCCGCCGTTAAGACAGTGGGCACAGCTCTCAACCCGTTTCTGTCTCTGTCCCGTCGTCTGGAATCAAGCTTTCTTTCTTACTCCTCTGTAAGCTCTTCAGGGGGTTACCTCTCGTCTCCGATGGGTGAGTGCAGGAAAGTAAGGTGGGTGGGGTGGGGTAATGAGAGGCGGGTTCTATTTTATAAAAAAATTCTGATACTTGCCTTTAATGCGTTTTGTGTGTGTGTTTCTTTCTTTCCTTGCAAGCATAAAAATTAACATGAAATCCAGAAGAAAATCAGTGCTCTCCGAGCCCCTGTCCTCTTCCTTTCACCACTCCCCCCTTCCCCCCCCCCCCCCCCTCGTCTTGCCCCATCCCTTTCCATCTCTCTTTCCCCCTTGTTCCTCTTTTGTAGAGTAAACAATCCAGGCGTTCCACTACCTGAAAAACGCACTTTGAAAAAGAGCAACCATACGTCAGCAGTTATCATTCTTTTTGCTAATATGAGCGTGATTTTTTTTTTTTGCTTGTCAAGTATCCTCCAGTTTTTTCTACAATGTACTGCAGCGGGTTAAGTCTACCCTGGTAGAGTAAACAATCACATCAATCGTCTTGTTCTCCCCAAGTTCCTGCAGTTACAATGTACTGCAGAACTGCAGAGTTTGTCAGTAAAGAAGACAACTGCAGGAGTTCAGTACAGACATCCGAGTTGATCGTCTGCTAATCTCAGCTCAGCTCTTTCTGCCTGTTGCACCGTTTAGCTAGCTCCCTTTCATGCGTCTGCATCCTTCTATTATGGCGGTGATGTTCTCCAGGCTCTCTCTCTCTCTCTTCCTCTCTCTCTCTCTCAATGTCTGCTCTCTCTCTCTCAATCTCTCGTCTGTCTGCTTCGCCTCCCTCCCTGTGTTTTCCAGACATCCTATCTCCCACTCTCTCTCTCTTTCTGCTGTTGCTGTCTCCCTTCATCCGTCTGCCTCCTCTGTCTGTCTGTCTTCTGTCTCGTCTCTCTCTCTCTCTCCTTCGCTCTCTCTCTCCTTTCCTTCCTTCCCTCCCTTTCCTTTCTATCTCCCACTCTCTCTCCTCTCTCCTTCTCTCTCTCTCTCTCCCCCCTCTCTCTCCCTCTCTCTCCTTTCCCTTCCCTCCCTTTCCCTTCCTTCTATCTCCCCCTCTCTCTCTCTCTCTCCTCTCCCTTCCTCCTCTCTCTCTCTCCTCTCCCCCTCCCCTCTCCCTCCTTCCTCCCGTAACTCTCATCTCTGTCCCTGTCTGTCTGTCTGTCTCTCTTTCTCTCTCTCTCTCTCTCTCTGTCTTTGAACACGTGACAAACGATTGGCTGGTGTAAATGCCAACTTGTGTTGTCACACTATAAACGTATTTTATGAACAGTTTTTAGGTGCGTCAAAGAGAGTCCTCGCGGATCTACATTTCATCCATGGCAGATCATGTATGTGTGTAAAATGTCCTAACCCTGACGTCACAAAAAGTGAAAGAGTTGATGATGCAAATTATTCAAACACACACACACACACACACACACACACACACACACACACACACACACACACACTCACACACACACACACACACACACACACACACACACACACACGCACGCACAAACACACCGTAAAATGGAAGCCAGACAGAATGTGTAGAACCACTACAAAGTTCACAGAGTGACATACAGTCACAGCTAGGAACAGACATTTTAACATCGTTAAGACACGCGTGGTTCGTAGATCACCATCCAGTGACGTAGTCTTAAACCACAACGTATCCCCTTCATCACTGTCACCCTCCTCTTCCCCTCAGGCATTTAAATACAAACTTGTAACCAATAATACATAGTCCATGCCCTACTAATTATCACTATTATCACCACAGATGAAATCCAAGTTTTAAAACCGTTATCCGTTTCCCCACTGTTTCCCCACTCTCGCCCTCTTCCACGTCAATTATGATAATTACACTACAACCTACACCTTCACGTATGTCCACCTATCACATCATCATCATCTTCTTCCTCACCGATCATGAAACAACGAGCACAAGCCATTATACTGCTTGATCACCATTACCTCTCGCTCTCGCATCAGTCACTGATATACAAGCAGACCTCTCTACCATTTTCCGCCCCTCCGTGTCGATTCCTACCTCGCCGTGCTTGCTGTGAACCGATTCGAGCCAAACTGGCTGCTTGGTCGGAGCCCGACTCACCGGGGTTGGGAGTGGGGAAAGTGAGAAATAACGGCCCCCCCCCCCCCCCCCCCCCCCCTGCATCGAAAAGGACGCAAGCTCAAATTGGCTCCGCGGCTAAAGAAATATTGATAGTATGGGGAGGGATGGATGGGGTAGGGGGAGGGGGTGGTGGTGTGGTGGTGGTGGTGGTGTTTTAGGAGGCGGGCTCCTGTCTAGCTGACTACACAATAGGCAACGCTGACGCCAACGGACTGAGACTGATGAAATTCAGGGTCTCCTGCGGCGCGCCGCCTCGCGGCGACGCGGTCATTCTGACAGAAACGGAAGAGCTGAGAGGTTGAAAGAACGTGAATGACTGCGCATGGGTGGGAGGGCGGAAGGGGAAGGGGAGTGGAGAGTGGAGATGAGTGTATAGGTATGTGGCAGGATTTTCGATCTCTCTCTCTCTCTCTCTCTCTCTCTCTCTCTCTCTCTCTCTCTCTCTCTCTCACACACACACACACACACACACACAGAAGAAGAAGAAGAAGAAGAAGAAAGAAGAAGATGATGATGATGATGATGATGATGAGGATGATGATGATGATGATGATCTTTACATTCAAAGAACTTTTGCATTCAGTTTTGTTTTGTTTTGCGTTCCTGTCATGATAGATTTATTTCATTGCAATGTAAAATTTCATGAATGAAATATTTACCAACACTTCAAGCACACGCTCACCCCCCCCCTCTCCCCCGCACACACACACACACACGCACGCACGCGCGCGCGCACACACACACGCACACACACACACACACACACACACACACACGCACGCATGCACGCACGCACGCACGCGCACACACACACACACACACACACACACACACACACACACACACACACACACCACACACACGCACACACACACACGCACGCACACACACACACACACACACACACACACACACACACACACACACACACACCTCGTGAATGTATCATATAAACGAATGAGGCGTGAGAGTGCAATTCGGAATGTGCCCCAACTCAATATTTCAAGCAGCGTCCATAATTGCGATGTTAGGCATTTCTTCCCATACGCGACACTTTGCAAACTGCTCTTCTGACACAGCGGGGGAGGGGGGAGAGGGGCCGCCCTACACGACACTTTGCAAACTGCTCTTTCTGACACAGCGGGGGGAAACCCTACAAGGACAGCCTGTTATCTTTCTTAATCTGCGCCCAGAGTGCGCGGGTCGAGGAGACGGCCTCTAACTGGGTTATCTCCCTTTTCGTTGGCCTTTTTTTTTTTCTTTAAACTTGACTGTGTATAATTTCACAAAAAAAAAAAAAAAAAAAAAAGAAAAAAAAAAAAAGCATTTTAGCCTCCAGCTATTCATTCCATGCGCTAAGTGTGCAAGGAAGGGATTTGTTTTTTTTTAAGCTGATCATACTTTGAACTCACTGGTGCGTCCGTCTTCATCCTTGGATGAAAGAGAGAGAGAGAGAGAGAGAGAGAGAGAGAGAGAGAGAGAGAGAGAGGGCAGGCAGGCAGACAGACAGGCAGACAGAGATGGACAGAAACAGAGACACATAAGATGAAGAGGGGAAATAAAGAAACAAACCGCTAGGGAGTAGACAGGCGTAAAGATCAAACTACACAAAGTGCAGAGACGTACGGTTTTGTACACAAGTTATATCTATAAACAGGCACAGGAGCGCTGACACCACAGTTTCCAAGAAGTGGTGACGGATTTTTCTGCTTCTTTCATGAAAGCCCTGATATGAAATTAGAACCTTCCTGAATTACGCTTGCCGCCGTGTGGTCAGCGGTTAGCACCGCGGCTCTGAGGGTCATCGGTTCAAGTCTCACGACAAACGAAATTTTCCGGGATTTTTCGGTCGGTCGAGAGAGAGAGAGAGAGAGAGAGAGAGAGAGACAGAGACAGAGAGAGACAGACAGAGACAGACAGACAGACAGACAGACAGACAGATGAACAGAGACAGAGACAGAGAGGAACTGTCAAGAATAACCCTGTTATGTGGTCTCAGACCAGACTGGAACCCCGTAGAATCATCTCAATCCTCCTCCTCCTCCTCCTCCTCCTCATTGATTTGATCACATCAAAAAAAATCAAATTCTGTGGTCTTTTTATATATCCTGCCCCCGTGGTGACCTTACCTTCCGATGTCTCCCCCACGTTTGTGTGCCCTTGTTGAACTCGTGTCCGGTATCTCGCAGGCTTCATACAGACTTGGGGAAACAAAAGTTCCCAACCGTTTCCCAACCCCCAGTACCGGGTTTCCCAACCATGTTACATCTCATACACGTATGGTTACGGCAGGAAAAATGTTCATTTTCTATACACTAGCTTGAATCAAAGAAATGAAGAAACTCACCAGTCTCACAGCAGACACAGCACTCTGCATTCTTTTCACTTCCCCCTAAGTAGAGCAAACTGGCAGTCGCGACGTCGGACAATTTTTCGGACGATTAGATTTTAATTGTTTGTGCCTTTGTTGTTTGGTTTTCTATCTCTTTGGTTTTGAAGATGCTTGTTGGAGTTTTTGAAGATGCTTGTTCAGTTTTCCCAAACCTTCCCAACCCCACAGACACTAAATGCCATTTTTCCCTAAACTTTCACAACTGGGAAAAGGACTATCCGTTTCCCCCCCCCCCCCCCCAAACCTTCCCAACGATTCCCAACCCGTGGGAACCCTGACTCGGCACTGGCTGGATCCATGGGAACTCTGGAGGGAGGAAGCTCAAACACCACCGTCCGGGACGAGGGGGGGGGGGGGGGGGAGCTCAATCACCACAACGGTTCCTGGACGGGGGGGGGGGGGGAGCTCAATCACCACAACGGTTCCTGGACGAGGGGGTGGGGGGAAGCTCAATCACCACAACGGTTCCTGGACGGTTCCTGGACTGGGGGGGGGGGGGGGGGAAGCTCAATCACCACATCGGTTCCTGGACGAGGGGGGGGGGGGGAAGCTCAATCACCACATCACCACAACGGTTCCGGGAAGAAACTTTTTTTTGTCATCAGTTAGGACTTACCGGCTAATGTGTTGCGTATGCTGGTTCAGAAATGAACACCACTGGATGCCAGCAAAGTGACTTCTACAGCAAAGCCGCGTCTCGTCTGATGGGTGGCCTCCCAACGACCTCCTCATATCAATCGCCTCCCATGGACAGACTGAGGCTGCGGTAAGGCGTAGTAGTAGTTGTGTGCGAGAAGACAGGAAGAAATGGTGTGGAGGAGGTTACTTCACCGAACATACACGGAATACGGACAGCGGACATGATCATACAAATCATTTTTGTTGTCGTTTTGGGAAACAAACAAACAAACAAACAAAAGCCGTGTCGTTAGGTGGTCAACATTAACTGAGTATATTCAATCTCTGGAGGCATCGTTCTGTAGATGCACGTGCTCCGCGCTGTTTCTTAAGTTCTCTCTCCCCCCCCCCCCCCCCCCCCTCCCCGCCATCTCATCCGCGTTCCCATAGACCGGCTTCAGCATCAGGTTACACCGCGTCTGCTGATCAGTGCCTTGATCTCTGGAAGGACTTGACGCACACCCCCCCTCCCGATTCTCACCCCCCCCCTCTCTCTCTCTCTCTCAAATCTCTCTCTCTCTCTCTCTCTCCTCTCTCTCTCCTCTCCTCTCTCTCTCTCTCTCTCTCTCTCCCACCTCTCTCTCCTTCACTCTCTCTCGCTTGCTTGCTCTCTCGTTTCGTCCCCCCCCCCCCCCCCCCCCCTCCTCCCAACTAATAATACAACAGGATTTCTCACGTGTTGTTACCTAACAGCTAGGGCTAGCAGTACAGCCTGTGAGCAAGGTTTGTTCCCCGTTGCCGACCCTGAGGAACCCTTCCTCAGACAGTGAGCACAATGGCGAGTGGCGCCGCGGGGCCGGGCCTCAGCCAACGCCACTGACTGTTCCTTTCACTGCTGACATCAATCTCTCTGCCCCTCCCTCAACTCACCCCCCCTTCACCTTCACACCCTTCCTACCCCCCCCCCCCCTTTTACACACACACACACACACACACACGCACGCACGCACGCACCCCCCCCCCCCCCCCCCCCACATACACACACAAGGACACAAACACACGCTCTCTCCTCTCTCTCTCTCTCTCTCTCTCTCTCTGATTTGATACACATGGGGAATGAATGTGTACAATCTGTTTGCAGGAAAGGAAGAGGGAAATGTTATTGTTCTGTTACCCCCCCCCTCCCCCCTTGTCAAAAGACCTCTTTAGTAATGACAGTTAAA
>JADBJO010002897.1:32500-35000 GCA_016801955.1 Conus betulinus | reverse complement strand
AAAAAATCATCTTTATTGCCCATACAGGCATGAAACGTCCCTTCCCCATCCAACTTCATAATTTCTTTCACACACACACACACACACACACACACACACACACACACACACACGCACGCACGCACGCACACACGCACGCACACCACACACACACACACACGCACACACACACACACACACACACTCACACACACACACACGCATGCACGCACACATACACACACGCACACACACACACACACACCACACAAACACACAGACACACACTCTCTCTCTCTCTCTCTCTCTCTCTCTCTCACACACACACTCTCTCTCTCTGTCTCTGTCTGTCTGTCTGTCTCTCACACACACACACACACACACACACACACACACACACACACACACACACACACACACACACAAGAAGACAAACGAACAGAAACCCACGCCCTGTGTGCCGCTAAAGCATCATAGCAAGCAAGTCAGCAGCATCTTTGGCGTGTCACAGACGCCGTTTTCCTCCATCCCTTTGTCCTAGCTGTCATCCTTCTTTACAGTCTCACTGAGTCACAGCTATTCGGGGGGGGGGGGGGGGGGGCGGAATAGCTCAGTTGATAGAGCATCGGACTCTCAATCTTGTGGTTGTTGGTTCGCATCTCCGCCGGGCCGTTTCGGTACAGGGGGGATTTTTCCCTCGGAGTTAACATTGCTTCTGACTCCATTCCCCATACAGTCCTTCGAATGAGACTATAAACCGAGGTTCCATGTGTGAACGCACACGCAACATCTAGCACACACGTCAAATCCCATCACCAACTTTCGGAAGAGAAGGCCAGTTTGGCCGTTGGTATGGATGACACATTACACATAGCATGCACCTTCCCCGAAGTTGGAGTATGGCTGCCTTAATGGCGGGATGAAAAAAAAAAAACGGTCATACACACACGCAAGTGTCACAATAATCAACCTGATGATTGTGGACACTCTATGGAAAGAAGAAAGGAGTCTAATAAACAGGAACTTAGAAAGAACAGCAACATACTCAGTCGAATGACGGTAACAGCTGTCTTCCTCGCGAACACAACGACGATTCTCGAGAAAAAAAATATATCAACAAAACAGGGAACACACTGATTATCCTGAGCATCACACCTGTTCCCCTGATTCTACTGAGGTTGACTTTTTTCGCTGAAGAACACAATAGTGTTCGTTCCCTATTTTCTTTGGAATATAGCCATTATCCTTGTTTTCCTGAAGAAAACAGGTGTTTTCCCCCCTGAAGAAACCAGGTATTGTCGGCTTACGAAGCTAGTATACTCCCCCATAGCATCGCCTAGATTCGTCTATGTTGTCGCTCTTCATTCGGGTACATTTGAAAATCTATGAAATACCCGACTAACCTTCTACCCCATTCTCCTTCAGAAGCCCTTAATAATAATCATCATCATTTTCTTCGAGTAAATGTCGTCATGAAAACGGTGATGATTAGTTTTCATGTGTAAACAGTACATATCACCTAAGCTGTTGATGGTTCATGATACATTTGAACGTTTTCGGTGGTTTTTTTTTTTTCTCTCTTTTCGTGGCATCACACGGAATCTTTATGTAAAAAAAAATGTTATAAATGAAAACGATTATGATTCACGAAAACTGATAACTATAAGCTCATGTGTTTTCATGCTGGTATCATCGGTGTCACTGAGCAGACCATGGGCTTCACAAAGACGTTAAAAAAAGCTGGAAGCCGGAAACAGCTGCTACAATTAACTGTCTTCATCATTTACGGCCGACCATGGTCATAACTTTTCTTTTCCATTTAATTCCTCATTTGATGTCTTGACATGGAACAACTCGGCGAAAAGAATTGCTTGCACATGTACCTGAAAGACTTTGGTTGTTTTCACGTGACATTTTCCATCTTCTGTCACTAGTACCAACTATTTTGATGTGAAAATAGTAATTGATACTTTTTTTTTCCCTTGAAGGATGATTATAACCTTTCGAAGCAAATGATTTTCCATAGGGTTGGACTTGCACTTACTGGCACTGCTTCGCCCTGTGCATATAAAACTCTTCAGCTCTCACATTTCAGATTTCTTCTCCACCCCTACTCCCCCTCACCCCTCTACGAACCACCTTACTATTCCCACCATACATCCGTCATCTTGACTAGAAGGCTTTCCCGTTTTTGACCCAACCGCCCCCCCCCCCCCCTCCGCCCCCCCGCCCCGCCCCCCCCCCCCCCCCCCCCCCCACTTGTCCGCCATCCTCGATTTCCCCATCGTCTCCATCCAACCCCCCTCTCCGTGTGCATAACTCCTTTGTTTTCTTTTAGTGGAGCCCTCTTCCTTATTTTCACCTCTTCTTTTTTGTGTCGTTACTGTCTTTCTCTTCATTCTCTTTCACTTCACACACACACACACACACACACACACACCACACACGCACGCACACACACACACACACACACACACACACACACACACACACACACACACACACACACACACACACACAC
>JADBJO010002897.1:17500-22500 GCA_016801955.1 Conus betulinus | reverse complement strand
TTTCAGAAAACCATCTGATCGCACATGTGGTCTTTCATCGTCATTTTTGTTTCTAAGAAAATAATGATGTTGAGTTTTCAACTGTCCGAAATAACGATGGATTCAAGTTTGTATTAGGGATATTTGTGCTCAGGGAAAAAAAACAAAACAAACAAAACAAGAATCCTAGCGGAGAATACGTTGCCAATTAGGAACACTTTTTTCTTTCTTGTGGGACTTGAGTGTTTCATTGATTTTCTTGAAGGGAGGAAAGTAAACCAAGAGAAACAAAGACGAAAAGGCAACAAACAAACAAACAACAACAACAAAGAAAAGAGAAGAAAAAAGAAAAGACAAAGAAAAAAAAAGGTCAGAGAGGGACACGTACACACGTACACAAACAGACGTATGCGCGCACGTGCGTGCATGTACGCACGCACGGACAGAACAGCAACGAAGAAACAGCTTTCTCATTTCCAGCGGTGGAAATGAAATAATTGGCCCAGTGCAGAGTACATTTATACAGGAGACAGACAAAGACAGATGCTGGGGAAACCTAATGAGAGATCTGGGTCCCCTGCTCTCCTCCGCCAGCCACCAATCAATTAGCCAACGGGGAATAATTCCACCATCTGAGTCGGGCTAAACCAAGTGAGTAGACTCCCCTGCTGCCCCAGGACCGCGGTCATTGTCTCTCTCTCTCTCTCTCCCTCTCTCTCTCTCTCTCTCTCTCTCTCTCTCTCTCTCTCCCATCCCCTTCCTCCCACCTCTCTCTCTCTCCTCTCTCAGGATGTGGCGCCTTCCAGGGGATAACTCATCACGGTTCTGAAGATCTACAGCCATCGATTGCACTCCGTGCTCCGTGCAGAGAAAAATCAACATCCTAGGCTGGTAATCCTGTCTGAATGCCGACAAGCTGAAGCAGTCCTTTACAGCATGTTATAGGGAGCTCCAGGGATTTTGCTTCCACACGCGAATTCCGAGTTTCAACCTTGGGAGATTACAACGAGATTTAGATTCAAATTCAGATTCAGCAGTGTGATCTTTTGAAGTGTGTTTACAGATAAATGTCTTATACAGCAATACATAAGGCGAAAGCTCGAGTTTTAATGTTTGATTTTAGCCTTGTGTGGAGAAAATGTGGAACTTGTTTTTACCTTGTATATTTTTAGTCTGCCTGTTCTCATTGTTTGGGTTGTGGTGCGGTGCGGGCGATATATCTGTTTGTCGTATCTGTCTGTTATGTCTGTCTTATCTATCCATCTATCTGTCTGTCTATCTATTTATCTGTCCATTACTCCCCCCCGTTACCGTTCAAATCTTCTAGAGTTGTTTTCTTGTTCCACCTCCTTTCATGACAATATTCTAACCACCACTCCTTTCCCCACTGTCTTCGCCTCCGCCTCCCCTCCCTTCTCTTCTGCTCCCCCCCCCCCCACCCCACCCCCCCCCCACCCCCCACCTCCTCCGCCTCATGCGTCTTCACTCCATTCCTTCCTTCTTCTGTCTATCCCAACAACAAGAACCTGCATCAACTTCATGCCACTGTCGAGTCTGCTGACGCCCGGATACCACTTCTCCCTCACTGCAGCACAGTCGACGTTCTATGCGACCGCCGGTGTTTTTCAGCTCATTGTCATAGCTGATGTATAAATACAGACGTTTGTAACATCGAGCCATGATTCCCACATCGAAATAGGGCCAACTTAAAAAAAAAAAAAAAAAAAAAAAAAAGAAGAAAAAAAACGCACATTCGTGTGTCATTGAAACTATAACGCATTCTCTTCCGGGGGGGGGGGTGGGGGGGTGGGGTGGGGGGGGTGGGGGGGGGGGGGGTCTCGCGCGTGATGAGATCTGCACACGTGACTATGCGATGCGATCTAGGTCTCTCCGTGACTGCTCCGTGCAGTCGTCACCCTACATCTCTCTCTACCTTCGCTGACTGCCCACAGTCCGTTCTCTGCCAGCGGACGGTGGGGGATCGAGGGATGGTTCAGTGGTGTGCAGTTAAGGGTGAGGTGTGCGGATAGAGGACCTCCTCCCCCCCCCCCCTCCCTCCCCTACCTCCTCTCCGATTCGTTAGTCTGAAATCCTGCCTCCAAAATACCAAGCTTTTGAATGGGATTTATAAAATAACAGAAAAACAGACTCCTCTCTCTCTCTCTCTCTCTCTCTGTCTCTGTGTGTGTGTCCTCTCTCTCTCTCTCTCTCCCTCTTCTCTCTCCTCCATCTCTTTCTCTCTTCTCTCTCCCCGTCTCTCTCCCCCCTCTCTCTCTCTCTCGCCCTCTCTTCCTCCCTCCCTCCCCCCCTCCCCTCCTCTCTCTCTCTCTCTCTCTCTCTCTCCTCTCTCCTCTCTCTCTTCGTTCTCCTGTGTCTACGACGACAAATTTTCGATGTCTTGAAGAGTTACTTCAGCTCCACTGCATTTGAAAACTGCACGGACTGAGGAAGTTGGTGGGGAGGAAAGCTTGAAGTTTGTTTCCCAAGTTCAATATCGTGATGTGCGAAAAAAAAAAAGTTACTGTACCGTTGAAGAAGTTGAGAGGAGTTCGCATTTTCTTTCCTTCTTCTTTTTTTTTTTTCTTTCTTTCTTTTTTAGGAAAGACTGGTGGCACACGCGCGCGAACAAGCGCCCTACCCATCACACCCCCCCCCCCCCCCATCACCCAACCCCCCCCCCCCTCCTCACATACACAAAGACACGTGCCATACATATAGAGAGAGAGAGAGAGAGAGAGAGAGAGAGAGAGATGAGGAGAGAGAGAGAGAGACAGAGGAGACAGAGACAGAGACAGAGAGAGGAGAGAGAAAGGAGGAGAGAGAAAGAATGAGAGAGACAGAGGGAGAGAGAGAGAGAGAGAGAGAGGACAGAGACACACACACACACACACAGAGAGAGAGAGAGAGAGAGAGAGAGAGAGAGAGAGGAGAGAGAGAGAGAGAGAGAGAGAGAGAGAGAGAGTTGGGGTGCGGAGGCAGTGAAGGAGAGATCACACTGAACGAAAAAAAAAAAACCCACTTCTGGCCGAATCCGCCTGCCAGTCGGAGCTAGCGACTAATTACTAACTGGAGAGCGGGTTGGGGAGGGGGGTGGGGGGGGGGGTTGTGTGGAGAGGTGGGGAGGGACACTTCCAATACTCCGAATGAGCTTGAGGGGATTAAACCAGGAGAGTAAAACTCCCCTTGCTTCGAGGAGCCGCCAAAGTCTCTGTACTGACGTGATGCCTTCAAGGGAAACAACTCGCCCAAGTCCCGAAGATCCCTCACCATCGACTTGGCTCCGTGCTCAGCGGCAGGAGAAAGAACAACAAGCTGGTCTCCTAATCCCGCCGGTATGCCCATCTGTTTGAGAAATCCCTCCACACATGGTACCTCCCATTCCTGGGGATTTCGCTTCCATGCATTTAGAGATCAACTAGGAAGATTTCATCTCTGAGAGGATGTAAGAAACTTGCAGCACAGACAAATCACCTTTCGTTTCTGTCGCGTCCAGTTTTCAGATAATCTGATACATGAACACATTTTTTTTTCTTAATTTGTTTGCATTCATCACCGCATTCCTATGCATCTTGAGTCGGAACAGTCGATTTGCTTACAGGGATAAAAAACAGACGGTATCAAAACTTGAAATACATAGAAAGCAATATCTTAGCCTCCTGGCAAAAAATAATTTTCATGTATATTTGTCTAGTATATATGTAAATTTGCCAGGATTTTCTCACTACCTTCTTTTTTACGTCCCTTCTTTCTCCCATCCCCTGCCACCTACTACACCCCCCCCCCCCCTCTCCTATCTATCCCATGTCTCCCCTCTCCCACGGGTACAGAACCCTATTCATTGTAAATTCCTGTCTGTGTAGAGCTGCGCCTCCGAATATTATTTGTAAAAGAATAGAATAGACACACACACACACACACCACACACACACACACACACACACACCACTTCCATGTCTACATCGACTGAATCGCACCCTCTTCTACGATTTTCTTCCCCAGGTCTGCACCAGCCAACAAAACAGTCAATCACCCAACCGTGACTAATTCCACCATCGGAGGCGGGGGCTCTAGCGGGCTTAACCATGTGAGTGAAAACTTGCATGCTCCTAAGAGCCACAGTCAAGGTTTCTCTGCACACGCGTAATGCCTTGCGGGAGAGAGAACAGCTCGCAAGGTCTTGAAAATCAGTCTTCATCGACTCTACCCGTGCTCTGCAGCAGAGCACACACACACACAGAGAGAGAGAGAGAGAGAGAGAGAGAGAGAGAGAGAGAGAGAGAGGAGAGAGAGAGAGAAGAGAGGAGAGTAGAGACACGAAGTAGAGAGACCCTTCATCCTGTCGGAATAGCCATCTGTTGAGAAAAACTCTTCCATGCATGGTATTTTTCAAGTCCTAGAGATCACGGTTCCGTGCATTTGGAGATAAAACGGGGGAAAAGACTACAATGCCAGAAAGAGTGTGTAAAACTTTGAGGTACAGGTGAACCAAGAGTGTGGTCAACTTGAGGTACAGGTGAACTAAGAGCGTGTAAACTTGAGGTACAGGTGAACTCATAGGCACGTTCAAATTTCAGACAGTCTGGTATATGCTATTGGATCTCCTTGGATTTCATGACCTCATTTCCTTTCGGAGCCCCCATCCTCTTCCTCTCTCATGCCCCCCACCGTGCCCTTTTCGGTCTATTCTGGCACATCCTAATTCCCCCCTGACGTGTGAACCCTGTCTCTGAAGACGCAGTTGAAGGTGATGATGCATGAAAAACAGCTGATAGTATCGACCCATAGAAAACTTCTGGTCTGACTGTTTATTCATTGACTTATCATTATAAGACAGAGACGTACAGATTGAGACTGACAGAGAGAATAAGGCACCCCTGCAGACAGAACCTCGTTCTGTTCCAAAATTCTGCCAAATCACACCCGACCAATCAGCAAACAGAGTATAATCTCACCATCCTAGTCGGGCTCGAGGGGAGGCTGGGGGTGAATGTTGGGGTGGGAAACTAAGTATGTTGGCTACA
>JADBJO010002897.1:7500-12500 GCA_016801955.1 Conus betulinus | reverse complement strand
GATGCGTGTGCGTGCGTGCGTGTGTGTGTTGTGTGTGTGGTGTGTTGCCAGCGCGCGCGCGCGCGCGTTTTGCTTTATAACTGGCCTGCCAGTGTGTGTGTGTGTGTGTGTGTGCGTGTGTGTGTGTGTGTTTGTGTGTGTTTGTGTGTGCGTGCGTGCGTGGCGTGCGGGTGTGTGGCGTGCGAATTCGTGGCGTGAGTGCGTGTGCCAGTGCGTGCGTGTGTGTGTGTGGTGTGTGTGTGGTGTTGTGTGTGTGGAGTGAGCAGCGCGCGCCGCGTGTTGCTTTATAACTTGCCTGCCAAGTGTGTGTTGTGTGTGTGTTGTGTGGTGTGTGGTGGTGTTTTGTGGTGTGTGTGTGTGCGCGCGCGTTGCGTGCCTGCGTGCGTGCGTGCATGCAATGCCTGCGTATGTGGGTGCGTGCGCAGCGTGCGTGCGTGTGTGTGTGTGTGTGTGTGTGTTGTTGTGTGTGTGTGTGTGTGGTTGGTCCCGTGTGGTGTGGTGTGTGTGTGCGTGCGTGCACGCGTGCGCGCGCGCGGGGCGCCGCACGCTCGTGCCTGTGGTACCATGTGCGTGCCAACGTTCTTGGTTGCTTCGATCATGTGCCCACCCCCCCCCTGACCCGGTATTGTGTGTAACCCGAGACATGCGACATGCCTGTGTTTGTGGTTGCGCTTTGAAAGCTTGCTTTGTCACGCACGAATATCGTGACCTAAGCCAACCGAGGGCCCAGGTGGTTTCACTCCCTCTAGCTCTACTCTCTCGTGACCTCCTGGCATTCGGCTGGGCGCTTCCTCTCTAAACCACATTGGCGTGGTGTACTGACTGTCATATATATATATTATATTTAATATTGCCAGGAAACACAGGGCTGGGTGTCACTGCAGACATGGCTGTTTCATCTTTTGTAAGCACACATCCGGTTTCGTCTGTTGAAAGGTATTCGACGACTTTTTTTCCATCGAGGAACAAGCCGATAGGCAGAGAGAGGAGAGAAGAGAAAGGAGAGAGGAGAGCGGAGGAGAGGAGAGGGAGGAGGAGAGAGGAGAGAGGGAGGTGAGAGGGGGAGGACGGGGAACCCCCACCCCACTCCCACTCACTACTCAGTCCTACCCCCCCCCGCCCCCCCCCCACAACACCTAACCCCCCCCCCCCGGCTAACGCGCAGCCCATCACTTTTCAAACACCCCTTCACCCCCCTCGGGACGCCCCCCAGCTCACCACACCACCACCACACACCCGTACACCAACACAACACCCACCCTCCCTCACTCCAAAGAAAAAGAAGAAGAAAAGGAGTTGGTGAGATGCAACCGAACACAACCCACAAACACCCACCGCCCACACGCGAACACAAACAATAAAACAAGAAATAACGAGCGATGAGGGGAGAGTGGGAGAGGGTGTTTTTGAGAGGTTGGGGCGGGAGAGGAGTAGTTTGAAGGATCGTACGGGAAGGGAGATGGTGGATGCGGGGAGAGTCTGGGGAGGAGTAACGAACGATAGAGAGAGCGGAGAGGGAGATGGAGAGCAGGAGGAAAGAGAGGAGATGAGATGGAGAGAGAGGAAGAGAGGGGGGAGAGCGAGAAGAGAGAGAGGAGAGAGGAGAGGAGAGGAGAGAGAGAGAGAGAGGAGAGAGAGAGCACAACTGAAAAGAAAAAATTTATCGTAGAGTATTCACACACACACACACACACACACACACCACACACACGCCAAACACACACACACAACACACAAACACAATCATCGGAGATACGTACTTTTGCAAATCCAGACACACACACACACACACACACACACACAACACAACCACACACACACACAAGGTCGCTCGTGCGCTAGCACAAGCACGCATATCCTCTCTCTCTCGCTGCCTGCCTGCTGGCTGCCTGCACCTGCCTGCCTGTCTGTCTGTTGTCTGTTGTCGTCTGTCTCTCCCTCTCTCTCTTCTCTCTCTCTCTTTCTCTCTCTCTACACACTCCACTGTGCCCAATCTCGACCGTGTCATAAAACCTCCCCCTCGATTCTTCTATGTCTCTTCGTTCGTTGTTTTTAACTACCAAAAGCAAAAACACAAAACCAAACCAAACCAACAACCAACCAAACAAACAAACAAAAAAACAAACAAACAAAGAAAAACAAGAAAAACAAACAAACAAAACAAAAAATGGACACAAACAGCGGGAAGTCAATTTCGCGTGCCATGGTCAGAATTCCTGGGGATAACAGTTTTACTGCATTGAGGACGGATGGGAGGCCATTTCAGAGGGGGAGGGGGGGGGGGGGGGGGGGGGGGGGACGGGGGAGGTGGAGGGAAGGGAGTCAGCAAACAAAAGGGGATCCAGATGTCCACGGGGATGTCATGACGGGGGGTTTTGACAAGGTCAATACACCGCTCCATCAATGCCAAATGGAAAGCGCGCAGGAGGAGGACAAACGAAAGTGGCGGTAATTTACTATACTTTCCCCGTGGAAAGCTCGTCATAAAAAAAATGAAATACTTTGGGGAGAAAATACTTTGGAGATGTCTTCTTTTCGGGGAGGAATGGCAAATATAGGGTACCGGGAGTAATTAAAAAAAACAAAAACAAAAAAAAAACAACTTCTCGTGTAAATGAACTGCAAGTACAGGATACATACCACAGGGTAAATATTCCGTAAACTGCTGACAGGACAGGATAAAAATTCAAAGACAACTCTGAGTTACAGTTACCTTACCCGTTACCTGTTCTACATTGGGAGATGTTTATTGTCTTTTTTTTTTTCTTTATTTGTCATGTTGTGTGGCTTTCTATCTCTTTTCGTTCCTTTTCTGGTTTTTTTTTTTGTTTTTTTTTTTTTTAATTTTTGTTGCTGTACTCTATGTTGTTTTTGCTGTTTTCATGGGGACACTGGAGATGAGGCAAGGGTCGCGGTTTAAAGGCTTTAGATGAGTAAATTCGCGTCCATTTTTTTTTTTTCCGTACCGATTCCTAGATTATTTTTCGCGGTTAGTGGGATTAGTTATTAGAAACACGTGATTGTGAGTAAGAAAAAAAAAAAAAAAAAAGAGACTGCTCAGGATATTGACAAACACTGTCTTTTTTTTTTTGTGTTTTGTTTACGATTCGTTTTCTCCCAAAGTGCCTAAACCAATGCTATACGGCTATCTAAATGTCAAACTCACAATTCACGGTTTACGACATCAACACAGTGTCGTGCGTAATCTCGTGTGATCTTGAGCCCGAATGGCGGAAGACGGGGTGGCGTTTTGATTGATGGACTATCCATGCAGAGGGCGAGAGACTTCTTAAAAGAAATACTTGATTTCCAGCTTCACTTGCCACCCTCCTTCAAAATTACCCCACCCCCCCCCCCACTTTTTTTTTTTTTTTTTGTTGCATGGAGTCCTTCTCAGTTCATGAGCCTTGACATTCATTTATTCCGCGCCTTTTCCCAAACTGCTTCCAGCCGCCTCCATCAAAAAGGTAAGCAAGAAAGGACAGAAAAAAAAAAAAAAAAGGAACAATCGAAATTAAAAAGGAAACACACACACACACACACACACACACACAAACACACACACACACACACACACAACAACACACCACACACACACACACCACACACACACACACACCACACACACACACACACACACACACACAAAGAGGATGGGAAAAGAGCCCTATGATCACACACACAACACACACACACACACACACACACACACACACACACACATGTATATATGTATGTATATGGACGCGGTCCAGCTCCCTTGGAGTGTAAGAAGTTCCGGGGTTCAGAGTGTTGGGGTGGGGGTAGGGGGGTGGGGGTGGGGGGTTCTCTGAAAATCTGCTGTTTAGCTCTCCAAGAGTTTCTTCCATCCCAAATCTCTCTCTCTCTCTCTCTCTCTCTCTCTTCTCTATCTATCTATCTATATCTCTCGATCTATCGAGTCTATAGAGAGAGAGAGTGGAGAGACGAGGGGGGCGGAGGAGAGAGCAGAGAGAGAGAGGGAGAGAGAGAGAGAGAGAGAATTTGTTAGAGTAAACGAAACGGCTTGCGAGAGAGATGGGGCGGCGGTATACTTATGCACGACCAAATAATGTCGGGAATCTTGTCCGCCTCATCTCGACGACGAAAAGAAATCGAAAAAAACGCCGAAACCCCCGGAAATATTAAGCGACCCTCGACCCCTATCCCTCCCACCACCTCAACGTCCCCCCCCCAAAGTCTCATAAACTCCTGTCCCCCCCCCCCCCCCCCCCCCCCCCCCCCCCCGGTCTATTCTTGTCCTGAAAAGGAGGAGGGCGATACGTCTGGTGACGCTGTAGAATCGTGCAGGAGGGAGGGAGGGGAGGGTGGGGGGGTGGGGGGGGTGGGGGACGGAGGGTGTGTTGGGGGGATAGAGATCGGGAGAGTGCACTAACATTATTCCCCCTACAGACCGACTTTACGTCTGATCTTCGGGGACCCTAGCTACTGTGCGGTGAGTCCATCACTCACTCACTCACAACATGGCTCACTGTTGTGTCACTGTTCTTTCTGCCGGCCCGGTCTCTACTGGACCTGTCGTGGGACTCTCTCTCATACTGGGGTGTCACGCATGGACTCTCGGTCTCATCTCGCTCTGGGGGTCATTCGATTTCTCTCTATCTCTCTCTCTTTGTCTGGAATCGTTCTCTCCTCGGCGGATCGGTCAGTCTCTCTCTCTCTCGTCTCTATCTCTCTCTCTCTTCTCTCTCTCTCTCTCTCTCTCTTTCATTTTCTCTTGTTTCTCTGTAAGTTAGTGAAAACGTTTTCATGTGGTCTTTGGATTTAGTTTGAGAGCAGATGATGGATTGACGGACACTGCCATCTAAATCTGTCTGTGTACTTTGATCACTTTACACCCCTTCAAATAAATGGGGGCTTTGGCCTTACTGAATAAATTTCTGTTCTGTTCTTCTCTCTCTCTCTCTCCTCTCTCTCTCTTCTCTCTCTCTCTCTCTCTCTCTCTCTCTCTTTCTGTGTCA
>JADBJO010002897.1:0-2500 GCA_016801955.1 Conus betulinus | reverse complement strand
ACAAAAAAGCAAAAAAAAAAAACAAAAACAAAAAAAGAAAAAAAAAAAAAAAAAAAAAACATGTGACGTGAAAAATTGAAAAGAAAGAAGACAAAACAGATACAAAAAAAAAAAAGAAAAAAAAAAAAAAAAACAACAGAAAACAATAAAGGACGGACGTAAAAAAGGAACCAAACTAGCAAAGAAAAACTGCAACAATCGATTTTTGTCCCTTCATCGTCAACGGTATACCATCCATCTCCACCATCACTATAGCTGCCACCCTCTCCATCCCCTCCCCCTCATCCCCACGCAACTACCACGTGTCACTTTGAAGCATGCTTCCTTTCCATATACACTCCCCCCAAATCAATTGTTGGGGAAGGGAGGAAAGAAAAAAAAAGCAAAAACCAGACAACAAAAGCCAACCCACATCCAAATTCAAAATGAATAGCGCTGTCAGAATTGTGGAGGACAAGTTCTCTCTCTTCTCTCTCTCTCCTCTCTCTCTCACACACACACACACACACACCACACACACACACACACACACACACAAACCGACTGACTGAAACCAATTTATTGTCAGGCACACACACACACACAAACACACACACACACACACAACACACACACACACACACACACAGCACACACACGCACACACAGAGATACACACACGTACACACACACGCGCGCGCGCGCGCACACAACACACACACAGACATACACACACACACACACACGCACACGCACGCACACACAGAGATACACACACATAAACACACGCACACACAGTTACAACAAACGTACACACACGTACACACACACACACACACACACACCAGCACGCACGCACGCACGCACCGCACGCACGCGCGGCACGCGCGCACGCAGACGCACGCACGCACGACGCACACGCACACACACCACCCACACACACACACACACACACACACACCCACACACTGACTGACTGACTGAAACCAATTTATTGTCAGATTCACTGACTGACTGAATCCAATTTATTGTCAGATTAACTCAAGGTTGTACTGACAAACCCAATTTCTTGTCAGATTAACACACACACACCACACACACAAACACACACAACACACACACACACACACACACACACACACTCACACGCACACACATACGGCGAGAGGATTATTTCATTTGCTGAATTTATTGCATAACCACGTCTCATTCCGCTCTGTACTGCATCTTTGAAAAGTTTCTTTTGTGTGTGTGTGTGTGGTGTGTGTGTGTGTGTGGTGTGGTGGTGTGTGTGGTGTGTGTGGTGTGTGTGTGTGTGTGTGGTGAGTCCACCGATTTTTTTTCAACTTTTATTATTTTCTTTTTTTTAGAATTGGTATTGTTTATTGATTCTAAAACCCTTCCCAGAGTTCCCCTCCGCGCTTTTATCTCCCCTGCCTCCCATCGTGCGTTGCTCTCATCCCCCTCCCCCCCTCCCCTTACCAGTCCCCATTTCTTCTCACTCTGTCTGTCTGTCTGTCTCAGTCTCTCTGTCTCTCTCTCTCTCATCCTCCATCCCTCTCTCTCTCTCTCTCGCTCTCTCTCTCTCTCTCTCTCTGTGGCAGAAGGGAGAAAAAAAAACCCCACCGAGTTCTAATGATCTGAATCCATTTTCTTTGCCTACTCAAAAGTTTTATCCGTCATCATCAGAGACGAGCCAGCCACCGGGAGCAGATTCCTTAGACCTGTCTAGCGGTGTCTCTCCTCTCTATCTCTCTTCTCCTCTCTCTCTCTTCTCTCTCTCTCTCCCTCTTCTCTCATCGATAGCTGCCACTATTTAGCTGAGTTCCACACTTCGTTTTTTCACCATGTCCGAAAGTCCTCATTGAATTGATTTTTTTTTTTTACTACATGCCATACTGGAACACTTTTAGGCGTCGGTCGATTACAGGAAAAAAAAAGGATATAGAGAGAGAGAGAGCGAGCGAGAGCGCGCGAGGAGAGATAGAGAGGAGACGAGAGTGAGAGAGAGAGCGGGGAGGAGGAGAGAGAAAGGAGATCAGAGCGAGAGAGAGAGGTGAGAGGAGGAACAGAGAGAGAGAGAAACAGAGAGGAAAAGACGGAGAGAGAGAGAGGAAAAGACAGAGAGAGAGAAACCGAGAGAAGAGAGAGGAGAGAGAAGGAGAGAGAGAGCGAGAGAGAGAGAGAGAGAGCCATCCAAGCCTACCCAGACAGACATAAAGAAAGAAAACTAGACCAACGCGCGAGAGAACATGCGTACCAGTCAACGTTGAGAAGTTTACAGGGCAAGAGAGAAAAACCCATACCATCCCCTCCCTGCTCGTCCCAATCATCTTCACCCATCCTCCCACTCCCACACACCGCCAACCCCAACTAACCCGATTCTCACCAACCCCACCACCCTTACCACTCAACCCATGGCGCCTCTCGCCTATCTCTCTCTCTCTCTCTCTCTCTCTCTCTTCCCAAGTGAGAGCAGTTCAAGTGTCTTCTCGACCGCCACCAGGCCCAAACTGGGGAA
>JADBJO010002896.1:255000-277847 GCA_016801955.1 Conus betulinus | reverse complement strand
CCCACACAAAATAAACAATTTTTATCTTCGACAGATGATATCCATGTCACAAACGTACCTTTCTTTTTCAAAAACAGTTTTAAATGCTCTGTAAGTGCTGTATCTGTCCCGATCTCTGATAGTTGCGTTCCACTCTTGAATAAAGAGATCGACAATTCTTTGTTTAAACAAATTCAAAAACAGCTTAACATCACCAACTCCTTGTTGCAACCAAACAATACTGAACCCCGTTTCACACAAAATTTCTCTTACCTTTGAAACCCAACAGTTTTTTGCCAGCTCTGTCTAATTCAAGCAACATCATGTAAGCTTTGTGTGGCAGTCTTTCAGCATCCATATGCAACAATTTAAACCAAAATCTTAAACATGCAACGTAAGAATTAACATACAGAGGGTATCGTCCCAGATCTCCATATACCATCTTATTAGGAGTTCTGCTTGGAACACCCATAAACCTCTTACATGCCATTAGATTGTACTTTTTCTATATGATCCAGTCTATTTAACCCCCATACTTCTGATGAGTATAATAGTATTGGCTGAATCTTTACATCAAAAATTTTTAAAAAAGGTATTTGAACTCATTTCTTTATACTTTTGGAAAACCCTGCACAGCTGTAAAAACGGCTTTCTTTCCTTTTGTTGCCAAATGCATTGTGCCTTTTCTAGCACTAATCATAGTTGTGAAATTGAACCTAAATAACAATAACTATTTACCACCTCTAGTCTTGTACCATCATAGAACCATTTTTCATGCCTTCCCAAGAATCCCCCTTTTCTGAATACCATAACTTTTGTTTTTTCGATGTTTACATATAACTTCATGTTGTTGCAACATGTGTGTAAAATATTCAGTTGATTCTGTAGACCAGTTGGGGAAGTTGACAACAGTACAACATCATCTGCGAACAATAATATAAATAACTCCATGACACCCGGTAACAGCTGCACACCATGTTTACCCTTTTCTTCTATGTGAGTTGCCAACTGGTTAATAAACATTGAAAATAATGTGGGGCTCAAAAAACACATCCTTGTCTTACTCCTATTGGGCAATCAAACATTTCAGAAAATTCATGATTTGATCGAACACACGACAATAATGAATTGTACATTGCTTTGAGAGACGCCAAAAATTTCCCTTTCACATTTTGGTTTTTTATACATTCCAAAAGTTTGTGATGACGCACAGAGTCGAAAGCCTTTCTAAAATCAACGAAAGCAACATATAGTTTTGTACCTTTCTTATTCATACATTTCTGGATAGCAGCATACACTGTAAAGATGTGATCAACAGGAGAGTGGTTTCTTCGAAACCCTGCCTGATTTTCTGAAATAAAGTTATTGTTTTCTAACCAGGTGTACAGTCTTGTGTTTAATATTGATGTATAACACTTAGATATGATGCTCAGCAAAGAAACTCCTCTATAATTATCAGTGTTATCGGGGTTGCCTTTCTTAAACACTGGTATGATGATAGATTTCGTCCACTCACGAGGAGGATAAACTCCTTTATCAAAAACGGTATTAAACAGTTTTGTGAGAAAATTATTTACAGCTGAACCTCCAGACTTTAACATTTCTGCGGAACATCGTCTATTCCGCTAGCTTTATTTTTTAAGTTTAGAAATAGCTTGAATGACTTCATCCTCTGAAATAAACTGATTCAAATCATGGTCCGATTCTTCGGACAGATCGATTTCAATATCAAACTGCTCATCGTATTCTTCGCCGCTGTTTTGAAAAACACTCTTGAAATGCTTGAACCAGTCATCTATGGTGATATTGCTATCATTTTTATCATTCTGCCAGCATCCCATTTTCCTTAAATTTCTCCAAAATTGCGAAGAGTTGCCAGTTTCATTCGCTAACATATCTGCTTGCTGTTTTTTAAACGCTTGACTTTTCACTTTTAGTAAGTATTTGTAGCTCTTCCTTGCTTTTACGTACTGTATTCTGTCTTTTTCTTTTCGAGTTCTTCTGAAATAGTTTAATTACTCCTACTTTCCTTTTTTGCTGCCTTACACTCTTCATCAAACCATTCTGACCTTTTATTTCCGTTAACCGTGAATGATTTTAACATGCATTGACTGGCATCTTTTAAACACTTCACAAAAAATATCAAGAGCGCTGTCTATGTCTATATCCAAGGTTTGCGTAGCCAGCATTAGACGGTTTTGAATATCATAAGTTTCCAACAGTTTTTATAAAATCACCCTCGCATTTTTCATTCCAAATGATTTTTTCTGAAAAATTATACGGCGATTTGGTTTTGATTTTTCGGTATTCTCGTGAATGTTATAATCCCTCTTCATCTTCACAACCACTGGGAGATGGTCAGATTCAGTTAAGCTTTCAACATCTAGAGATACAATATTGACGGACGAAAATAAGTCGTAGGATACAATAAAATAGTCGACCGTACTTACTCCAGAAGATCCAATGTACGTGCAGCTATCGTCAAAGTCTTTCTGGTCGAGTCCATTTAAAATGATACATTCAAACATGTTACATAACTCAATTAATTGCTCTCCAAAAGAATTCTTTTGTTTATCTTGAGACCGCCTTGGGAAACTGTTATTATTTGGAGATTCTGTCTCATCAAAGTCTTTGTCATCTCCATGAAAATTGTAATTTTGGGATGAAGTTCTTGCATTCAAATCTCTCCAGTTACAAACATAGAAAAGTCACCACATGAGTCATGCAAATCAATTATACATTCCTCTAGCAATTCCATGCCATATCCGTCCTGTTGAAATTTCCAGTATGGTGAATCATTCGGGGGTAAATAGGAACATATTAACATGATATCTTTTTCGGTAGAAAAGAAGTCCTTCTTTAGCTTCACAACAACAGTGTTTTTGACTTTCACTTCAATCCGTTCAACATAATCAGCAAAACATTTCTTGATCATAACAATAACACCTCCCGAGTATCTCCCTTGGTGAGACAATTTTTGAGCTTTGGATGTAAATATGATAAAGTCCTTGAAAAGAGATGATTCAAAGTCAAAAGCTATAAAAGTCTCAGTTAGGCAGACGAAATCATGGGAAATGATGAAATTAATTAAATGTGAGTTGTCCAATTTTTGTAAAGCCCATTAACATTGTAATTTAGGAATTTAACTTCTGTGTTATCTACACTATTTACAAAAGAACTTGTGCTGGGACTTAATAGATCACCATGTGTTCGATTTGCAGCACCTGTGACTCTATGTCCCTGAGTCTTTGATGATTGTTTAACTGGTATTGTGGCCTGGCCGAATCCCTATTTTTGTGCACCTGATGTTTCTGCACCGACTTTGGTCTTTGGTCTAGCCCGCGAAGGCCTGTCTTTGATTTTTGTCTGGTCACCTGATTGAACTTTTCTAAAAGAATCCACAATACTACTTTGGCTACTGGATCTCTCTAGAGTCGTTTTGCTATTATTGCTGCCTACTCTTGAGGCAGAAGCATTACGTTTTGAAACGTCCATCACGAGCTGGAGGTGTACCTGTTTGTCCTTGCTCGTTACGTCGTTCGTGACTATATTATCAACGGGTCTGCTGTTTGTTTGTCAGGTGGTATGTCGGTAGTCATATCCTGACCGAGCATATTCTCGTGGCCTGTAATGTCAATCACATCTTGTCTACCATTGTCTGTGTCCACATCCGGTTGGCGAACAATTTGCGCAAAATTGTCCGTTGTATTTCTTCCCCTTGGTGCGTCATCCTGCGTCGGGCAATGGCTGCACACCTCTTTTCCAGCCGCCAACTCTTTGGGGTCATTGGGGTCATGTCCAGCATCCGTATCAGTACCTGTGTCATCGTCACTTTTGTCGTTAGTTTCTGTAATATTCCTGTCCAGACTAACATCGCCAAGACTACGTCTCTTTTCCGTCACACTGACACTGTCCTGGCCAGTCAGCGTTTCCTGAATGTTGTCTTCAGTACTGTGGATCACGTCTGTGGGCCTGTTTTCCACACACACATTGGAGTCTGCTGAAACTTTGTCCATCATAGACGTCAGCTGACTTTTGCCATCACTGGACCCCTCTTCACACAGTTCTGATGAAGTCTGGTCTTGAAGTTTCAGACCTTTTAGAGTAGTCTTTCACCATAACAGTCCTTTTGTGTCCTAAGGTTTGGCGTTCATGTCGTGGTCTCTGTTTTGTAACATCACTGTAGGACCGTGTTCCTGGAACAACTGGTATAGAGGTATGTGTATCTGGATTCCGGAGTCGAGAGTTCTTCTCTCCTCTCGGACTGCCACTCCATCTGTTGCCGGAACGTCTGATGCCCGAGCGGCTTTCCTTGCCGCCTTTGTTTTCGTAGGAATCTTGCTGATTAAGCGAAGACTTGAACCTGTAGTGTGTGCCTTCGCTGTTTCTGCTGTAGCCATTTCTGTAGCTGTTCTGCATGAGGGGACAGTCTTCTTCAGTTCCTCTGGAAACGGAGGTATGGCGCCATTCATTTCTGATGTCCCCAGAGGAAGCATCTTGCCGTCTGTCCTTAACATATAGCTTGCCGTTGTGAATGTATGCGATCTTGCCGAGTCCACGATGGAACTCTACCATCTCCCCTTGTCGAGTAGTCAGGTCGGAGGCCACTCGTATGCCACTTTCTCTCAGGTTGTCTCTGAGGTCTTTGTCACCAAGCACTGCCATCTTGTCCGACCATCGACAGAACTGGACAAGAATGGGCCGGGGATCACTACTGTGTGGACGAGGCCTGCCAATACGGAAGGCTCTGGCAATATCATCTTGCCGCCAGACAGGTGAACGTGCATGATCGTTCAACACACTGATTACTGTTTGTGAAGTTATGTATTCATCCTCCCAGTCTGTTTCTTCAACATTGATGAATCGCAAATTACATGCCTTTGCATCTTGCTCAGCAGATTCCAGCTTTCTTTCTAGATGCTCCAATCTGTCCAAAATGCTCGCACGTCTTCTTTTAGTTCACTGATGTCTTCAGCGCTTTTGACAACGGTATCTTTCAGTTTATTAACTTCTGTAAAAAAGCGTCCAATACTATTCTCGAGGGAACAAAATCTTTCATCAATATTTGACTTTATAGTTGCTGAATGCATGAGTAAACCATGCTGCATTTGCGTCAGACGCCAATCGATCAATTGCAGTATATTGGCTTGGAGAGGAACAGGGGAACCTTCGGACATCTTTTTCAGGCGCCTGTGAAGTAACCTGATGCACCAGACTGACTTTCACTTAGTGGTACACGTGCACCGCTCGTTCAAATCGAAGACCAAGAGTTCAGGTAAACGACACAACGAAACGCGGCGACACTGAGCACGTGCAGTCCCGACTCTTGCGATCCTGTAGGGTGGGCGTGGATAACTGTGTGAACCATGAACGACGTTAACATCGGAAAAAATATGGTCTCTTCCTTGACAACCTTCCTTCACCCTTCACAGAGAGAGAGAGAGAGAAAGAGCTAATCTCCGGCACAGAATTTCAGGGTGGTCAAGTAAAAGACGCATCCTAAGGGGGGTACGCAACATTTTGACCACAATGCCAGTTTTAGATCCACACCCGGTGAAAGATGTTAATGGGATGCTTCCTAGACATTTCTCTCCCCACTGCTCTGGAAAAAGGTCCCGGTCATTTCACTGTGGGTGGCACAGTTAGGAGACTGAACAATATCATCACTGTACCATGTCGAGAGAGAGAGAGAGAGAGAGAGAGAGAGAGAGAGAGAGAGAGAGAGAGAGAGAGAGAGAGAGAGAGAGGAGCAGCGAGTGTGTGTGTGTGTGTGTGTGTGTGTGTGTGTGTGTGTGTGTGTGTGTGGTGTGTGAGAGAGAGAGAGAGAGAGAGAGCAATGAGTAGGTGTGTGTGTGTGTGTGTGTGTGTGTGTGTGTGTGTGTGTGTGTTTAGAGAGAGAGAGAGATAGAGAGAGAGAGCAATGAGTAGGTCTCTGTGTGTGTCAGAGAGAGAGAGAGAGAGAGAGAGAGAGAGAGAGAGAGAGAGAGAGAGAGAGAGAGAGAGAGAGAGAGCAATGAGTAGTCTGTGTGTGTGTGTGTGTGTGTGTGTGTGTGTGTGTGTGTGAGAGTTAGAGAGAGAGAGAGAGAGAGAGAGAGAGAGAGAGAGAGAGCAATGAGTAGGTCTCTGTGTGTGTCAGAGAGAGAGAGAGAGAGAGAGAGAGAGAGAGAGAGAGAGAGAGAGAGAGAGAGCACCGTTGTCTTGATCCCTTGTCATCTTCAGAACTGACCCCTCACGATCCTTTCGTCTTTGTGGGGAAGAACCTGACCATGGAATGTCGTTTGACCGAGAACCTCTCAGGGGACCTGTCCATAGAACGGAACGGAGTCCCACTGGACAGCTATCAGGAGAAGGTGGGCGCAAGGGCCATTCGTCTTCAGTACCCCGTGAAGCATCCCGCCGATAGTGGCCTGTTCGTCTGCTGGCTCCGCAGTTTCGTCAAGAATGTTCCCGTGGGCTCTCAGCACGTTAACATCGACTGTGAGTACAGTGGTTTGGCTTGTTCTCAGCACGTTGACATCGACTGTGAGTACAGTGATTTAGCGTATTCTCAGTCGAACAATGGTTTTCCCACTGCCAAACAGTGTTCACTTTTTTAGTCGACTCCTGTGTGGGAATCTAAGAACGAGGTTATGTTATGGGGTGGGGGTGAGGGTGGGGGTGGGGGTGGGGGACGGAAATCTCATTTGCATCTTTTAAACAGTGAGGAGTCGCAATGGTGCAAACTGCACTGTGGTGAGTTAGCCCGAGAGACCTTTTAAGCACACTGAGGGCAGTTTTGCTGATGTTGAGATAAGCTTTCACGGGTCCTTCAAGTGTGTGGACTGCTGTACCACCGGTGGCGGTACGCCGTGTTGGATGCTGGAGGAGGGAGTGTAACTGGAAAGTAATACGCATATCCAGGGAGGTAGTGACAAGTACCTATCCAACTGCCGGTCTTGGGCGAGGAAGAAGTTATATCACATTTCATCTCCTCCAGCTGCTATTCACATCTCAGCTCAGTGATTGGACTACGTGTCTTTTTCGTTTCAAACGGCCGTTTTTGCTCACAACAGACCCAGGATATCTGGGGTGTTCCACTTCTGTCAGTGCCTGTCCCGTTCAGTGTCATGCTGCATGCTTCATGTTGTCGGATTAGTTTAATTCTACCTAAAGCCTAACAAAGTGTAGTTCACCATTTTAGAGAGCTGCTGCTTGCAAGTATTGAGCTGCACACCGCATTCAATGACCAGGATGTGTGTGACGGGTAGGGGTGGCCGGTGTTGTCCTCTCTGGGAAGGACTCGGCGGGTGTTCTCTGTTAGAATTATGGAGTAGTTTGCATATCAACATTTCACCTGCAAACACACACACACACACACACACACACAACACACTCTCTCTCTCTCTCTCTCTCTCTCTCTCTCTCTCTCTCTCTCTCTCTCTCTCTCCCTCTGTCTCTGTCTGTCTGTCTGTCTGTCTCTCTCTCTCTGTCGTGGAAGGAGCGATTTTCTGGTGGTAATCATCTCTGGACTGTTACAAATATTCAAAAGTGGCTCAGAAATGAGTTACCGTAGGCTTATGCACTCACATGTGCTTGTGCTCTGAGTGACAGACAGACGTAGAAATAAGTTCAAATATGAATGATGTGTCAACAGCAAATACCTGACACGGGGTAAGTGCAATTTCACACACCAAAATTCACTTGTGTATACACGAGCAAAACACATGATTCAGTTGAACCCCAGGTGTCTTTGCTCAGGCTGGCTTCTCCTCACTGCATCTCATCCTAAAGCGAGGGATGTTTTGCAACGTGAGTTGATGTCCAGGTGGTTCTTGCTTGACTTGGCTGGAGAGCTGAAGAGGTGTGTGGATTCTCTGTCCAGTTGCCGGTGACGGGTCCACCTTCTCTGTAGGCAGGCTGGTCCGTTTGGGTCTGCTTGGCCACGTGGCAATGTGGGTTCTTGATCCCGTGCTGGGTTAGTCGCTGGAACCCAAGGTTCTAGAGACACGACAGAATTGGTTTGAAGTTGAGCGTCTGAGAGTCCGGCTTGGCAAGTTGTCACACTTTCCCTGAGGCTTTCAGTAAAAGCGGGCAAAGGATCAGACTAGCATAATTGTATCTGTTTTAATATTCAGTCTCCACTTTAACAAATAGTACTTTGTTCTCTCTTTTTCCCCCGCGTGCACAGGCTGATACTCCTGCGGACACTCCCTGTATAGACAGGCAAGGATTAATTCCATCTACCCAACAAAGGGAATGAGTTTTATGTGTATGACCGTTTTTTTCATCCCACCATTAAAGCACCCATACTCTAACGTCGGGGAAGGTGCATGCTATGTGTAAACGTGTCATCAATACCAACGGACAAACTGGCCTTTTCTTCCGAAAGTTGATGGGATTTTACATGTATGCAAGATGTTATGCGTGCGTTCACACACGGAACCTCGCTTTATAGTCGCATTCGAAGGACTGTATGGGAAATGGAGTCAGAACCAATGTTATCTCTGAGGGCAAAATCCTCCTGCACCGAAACGGCCCGGCGGAAATTCGAATCTGCAACCCCCATGATCACCAAGATGATGAGTCCGGCACTCTACCACTGAGCTTTTCTGGCCCCCAGCAAATAGTATGAGACAGTAAGTAACTGCTAAACAATTGAAGGGAAACAATTCTTCAGTTTAATCACAAAGTCAGCTGAGGTAACTAGGTACTGGAATACACTTAGGCCAAGCAGACATGTTGATAATTAGAGCCACCTACTATCAATCAGTAAGACAATCAACATTGATAAATCATGAATGACTAACCGTTTTCACTTCAAATAGGCATAAAGTTGTCCTCCCAGAATATAATATTCAGTGATCGTCTTCGCAGATAGCACCGAGTACTGTGTAAAAGTTACACTGTTAAAACATAACTTCCATCCACCATCTTAACAGTTTTTACCAAGTAGTGGCAAACCGTTAAACAGTTAGTGAGTTTACTAGAATACTCGCTGATCATTTTGACAGATGTTAACAATATTGTTACAAAGTTATGCTGTTTAAAACATATGGCATAAATACAGCAGTGCAAAGCCGTAAGACTTAGAGACTTGGTTTCAGCTTAACAGTTCTCCTCGACTGATCAGTGAATCTGGACAAGCGATCTCACAATAGGAGAGTGAAACGGTCCTCTCTCTGGTGTGTGGGGGGGTGGGGGGGGGGATGGGGGGTGGGGGGGTGAGGTGGAGGGGGTTGTATAGGAGGGGGGGGGGGGGGCGGCTGATGGGGAAGGAATTCATAGGGAGGCTGTTAGCAGAAACCTAACAGACTTTAACATATGTAGCAAACGTTTGCATTATGCAGCGCTTCCAGGGGCAAAGTGTTACATCATACTGTTAATTGTGACATCACTTTGTTTGATGTCATTTGTTCTTTTATGTTCTTTTTCGTCATTTTCATGTTTGTACCCTGGGGTTTGACTGTTTACGGTTGCCTGATGAAGGGTCTAAGACCCGAAAGCTTGTGTGTTTTTTAGTTTTCATTTCTTTTTTGTCAATAATATCATCGAAAGAAAGTAGAGAGGAAAAAAATCTATAAAATCAAGAACAATTGAGTCAGCTGCCCGAGGTTGAAACAGCAGCTCCATCCTCCCAAGAAGAGAGAGCGTCGAAGTCATGATCAGCAGTTTAATCAACCAGCTGCAGACGCCGACTACCGGCTGATGTCGTTTCTCCCCAAGAATAATTGTGGACTGGAACTCCCCCCCCTAGGATACTGTTGATGCCAAAACGTCAACAGGCATCTTCAGTAGATTTCTACATAAAGCTGTCTTGTTGTTTGAATGGACGAGTGGAAGGATGTTGCGGGCCTGAGCTGCCTACTGCAGCCTGGGGCCAGCTAGTCCATAGTAACGGATGAAAAGCGACCGTGGTAGCCTGCTGGCAGCTAGCTCTGCACTGAGCTTTTACCTTTTTTTGTTTGTTTGTTTTGCTTTTTTGTGTAGGCTAGTGAGTGGGCAAGATAGGGGTGGGGGTGTGACTTTGTGGTATGAATGTGTGTAATTTCATGTTTATAAAATAGAAATTAGAATAGGGTTTTCCCAGCAGATCCCCCGTTCACAGTCTCATAATAATCAGCCTGTTGATTGTGGAGACTATACGGAAGAAGAAGAAGAAGAGAAGAAGAGGGAATCCTTTCCCGATCGGCGAGTGATGGCTGCATGATAGCTAAGGAGAGGAGGGGACAGGAGCCTGTCGGACGATACGCGATACAGTTACGTCAAAAGTCTTTGGTCCTTGGTAGTCATCGGTATACGTCTTAGCATGGTTGGTTCGCTTCAACCGTCAGCCACACAAACTTAGGGAATAGTGTGAAAGGATGAGGGGGTTGGGGGCGTGAAGGTAGGCATTGAAAACTGTAACTGTACTGATGTACACTGAAAACCTTAATTGCAGTTTGAGAGAGAGAGAGAGAGAGAGGGAGAGAGATGGGGGGGGGGGGGGGGGGGAGGGTTTGTGGTGGAAGGTGTGGCTCTGTAATCTGTCACGTCACAGTGTTGAAGCGTAAAGAAACTTCCCTGGGGAAGTATCCCTTGATTGTTACACGCTCCACCTCTCTTACCAAGGAGGAAGATACTATAGTGTCACATTTTTCATTACTAACTGCCGTTTCTTTTATCAGTACCAAACCGCTTTTTTTTTCAAGATTCACTCGGTAAATTTAGGTGGCTAAGAAGAAAAAACTGCATCGAGACAGAATTGATTAATGTGAGAATGGGTGAGAGAGTATTTCTTTTTTCTTTTTGACACCTACGTGTGTTGTCATCATTTCTTGATTAAGATGATTATTTATGGTTAAACAGTGGTGAATTTAGCAGAATCATGTGTTGTTTCATTGTAGTTTTGATATTTGAAAAACAAAAAACAAACAAACAAACAAACAAACAACCAAAACCAGAACAAACACCGTCGGTGCGATTGGCGGAATGCCGTAACCTTTTTGTTGATTGGTGGAGTCAAGGTGCGGAATGCCGTAACCTTTTTGTTGATTGGTGGAGTCAAGGTGCGGCGTTTGCTTGTCACAGACCCGGCAGGCAAGGTGCAAACTTGACGTGCATTGCTCCCAACTGGCGAAACCTGACCTGTTCCTGGGACCTACCCTACCACTTCCGATACCCGGAAAACGTGAACGTCTGTGTCACCCTCAGGTTCGTATGTCAGCGTTGGCGTCATGACATCAAACAGAACGATATACAAGGCAACTCAAGGTACTCCATGCCACGCAACTCCGCACATTCAAACACAGCATAATGCAGTACGGAAAGGCCATCATAGTAGAGCAGAGTACAAAACAGCACAAGACCGTGCAGTGAAGAACAAAGCAGCATGGCAGTGCACAGTGCAAAACAGCACAAGACCGTGCAGTGAAGAACAAAGCAGCATGGCAGTGCACAGTACAAAACAGCACAAGACCGTGCAGTGAAGAACAAAGCAGCATAGCGCAGCACAGTACAAAACAGCACAAGACCGTGCAGTGAAGAACAAAGCAGCATATGGCAGTGCACAGTGCAAAACAGCACAAGACCGTGCGGTGAAGAACAAATCATAGCAGAGCACAATGCAAAACAGCACAGTACTATGTCCTTCTTGTACCATGCGCATAGTTCGACCAACAGTTTTCTTACGTGTTTACAACGTGTATTGTTGGACTAATCTTACATTTTTCGCTGTGTTTTTTTATTATCATTTTTTAACATGTATAATTCAGTAAATTCTACTTTTCCACACATTTTACAAGTTCCATTCAACCTACCCTACTCATCCTGTTGTGGTTTACTACATCACATAATAATACAAAACAAATTATCCAGAGAAGTATCAAATACAGAGAAAAATGATTATTAAGCCGGCTTACTGTGACTAGGAATATAGCAGCAGCAACAAAGAAACAACGGTAGACATGCCATTTCTAGCTATTCTACACAGGGAAACACGGGGGGGGGGGGGGGGGGGGGGGGGGGGGGGGGGGGTACGCTATCGTTCATCATTTGAATAACATTGGACTCTTGTCTCGAGGGAGAAATAGTTTCAATGGCCGCTATTCTATCTTGCCTTCACACACAGTTGCCTAGTTAACAGCGTAACTTCAAAGTCAAGCACACTGCCCGGTTAGGTGTTCATCCACATTGAGCCGTGGGAACAAAGTCTGCAAAATTAGCAGAAAAAAGGAGTGTGAGAAGTAGCTAAAAAAATGTGGAGATAGCAGGTATCACCCGCCCATCTCTGTCCCGGCCTATATACCAGCATCACTAAGCAGCAAGACCTACAACTCACTCGTCTTCCAACATGATTGCCCTCCGTTGTGTTTTCTTTTTGTCGCAAATCAAAGCGCGCTTAACAAGAAATCAGCTTAATGTTGTACAGTGCCAAATAATCACACAAGTTAGGACATTTATTGTTGAAACAAATCCGAGCTGACGTTGACAGTAGAAAACCGTCTTTCAAGGAAAAAATTATCTGGTGGGGTGTTGAATTGGCGTCTCTCATACAAAACGCTGCTGGTTAACTTCCCTTTGTAGTGGATTTTGTGTGTGTGTGTGTGTGTGTGTGTGTGTGTGTGTGTGTGTGTGTGTGTGTGTGTTTGGGGGGGATAGTAATTACCTTTCTGCTTTGCAGCTATTGCTGCCGTAACCTCAAGCGCCTCAATTCCCGATTTTTTTTTTCTATTAAATCTGCTGGTTACAACACAGCTGTTGCGTGGATTCCCGATCATGTCATTTGTGGCAATGATGTGGCAGGTCAGCCTGCCAAGAATGCCACAAATACACATTGCTCAAATTCTCTGTCTTTCGCACCAGTGCAAAACCCACAGTCCAGACTTCTGTCAAAGATATCTGGCATGAGGACTGGGAACACGTTGACGGATAACAACCTTTTCTGTCAAATCCGTCCGAATCTTAAAAGAGTTTCTAGCATCTGCTTCTGGTGGCTGTAAAGAAGAAACAGTTTTGTGCTGAGTACACGACAGGCCACACTTTTTACATCCACTTGTGTCTTTTAGAAGCTGAGAAATCTCCATGGTGCTCTCCATGTGAAGGACGGCTTACAGTAAAACATGATCTTATAGAATGATGGGGTTTACACGATGCCAGACACAAACTCTTGTCATTACAACAGGCTCCATGCTCACATATATTCCACCGAATCTGATTCTGAAGTTCCTGAAAGCGATGAATAGTTTTCATCTCCTTAAGCTTTTATGAAAGTGATATCTTATGCAGATCTCTTCCGTGTTTTGACAAAATCTGGGGGGGGGGGGGGGGGGGGGGGGGGGGGAGGGGGGGTCCCTTTTTTTTTAAAAAAATAACTGTGCCAGAAATAGACTTTGGTGAGATGACAGCCCTGATATAGCCACTCGTGGGTGGGTGGGTGTGAGAAAATGCAATGTGTTATGCCCTTGGTGTCCGCTTCAAAGTCCCGGCTCAGCGTTTATGTTGGTCAGCCTGCCTCTGCATTGGGATTCCAGGTCAACTGATGCCGGTGGATGCTTTGCGGAGAATGAGGCCGATGCATTCCTAACGTCTGTTCCATACCTCAGCATCGGGTCAGTTCGTATGTCGAGATCTATGAAAATACTTCACGTGTTGAATTCAACCACGTCGTCTAAATTGCCCTGATTCGAATTTTTTTACTGCTCAGCCGCAGCAAGAAGGTGAGCAAGTGCTGTGACACCGTGGAGGAGACCAAGACGTCTGCCAGGTGGTCAGATGAGGAGGAAGGGACCGGGTTCGTGTGGGGTCATTCGTATTGGGTACGGGTGCAAGTCGTCTACACCACCCTAAATGGCAGCACCTTCGAGAAGTCTGTTAAAACGGCGTGTTAGAACACGAGACATAGGTTGGTGTTCTGTCTGTCGCTGTATCTGTGTCTTGTCTGTGTGTCTGTCTGTCTTTCTGTCTGCCTCTGTCTGTTTGTATTTCTGTGTGTGTGCGAGCGCGCGTGTATGTATGTATGTATGTATGTATGTATGTATGTATGTATGTATGTATGTATGTATGTATGTATGTATGTATGTGTGTGTGTGTGTGTGTCTCTCTCTCTCTCTCTCTCTCTCTCTCTCTGGTGTGTGTGCATGCGTGCGCGCATTTGTATGTAATTATACCTGCTGATTGTGAAGCTTGAAGAGGACATAGCTGTCCAAAAATCACTCGTCCGTTTCATATTGTGTTAAAGAAGTGTTGCTTTGTGCACGGCTTTGTGTCTTTATTTGTATTTTGGCATACTGGCAGATGAAACAAGTTTCCCTGGTTCTCCGACAAGTCACGGATTAGCTGCAAGTTTTCATCTTTTTTTTTTTTTTCTTCCTTACTGCCTTATTTCCCCGCTCTTTCTCTTCTTTTTTCGTTCCTTTCTTCATTTCTTAATTCTTTCTGTCCGTCTGTCCTTTATTCTTTTTGTCCTTCTACCATTTTTTTCCTTACCTTTTTTCTTCTTTTTTTTGTATTCCTTGTTTCCTGCTTTCCTTCTTGTGTTCCTTTCTTCCATTCCTTTCTTCTCATTTTCTTACGCCCCCCCCTCCCCACCACACACACACACCCTTTTCTTCTTCCCTTCCGTTTTTTTTGTTTCGATTTCGATCCTTTTCTGAAGGTTTCTTTTAGTTCAGTAGCTTCTTCAGTTTTACAATTAGCTTCCTGCACGACTTCCCCCTCATAGACCCACGCCTTCAAGAGCTACCTGTTCTAGCAGTTTTGCTTGAAAGATCTTTACGGAGAGGAACAAGACCACGGATGAAAAGGAATCAGAGAGCACCAGTGTTGTCAAAAACCAACGAGATATTATCACTGCAGCAAAAAGAGTCACAACAAAACGAGAGAGAATAATAGATGTAGTCAGATGGTAAAGGAGGCAACAAACTACAGGGTTGAACTTACTGCTCTAAGAGAAGCTGCCATTAGTGCAGAAGAACACCTGCCTCCACACATCGTTTTCCTGACAGACTGTAAATCCGCTATGCAGAATTTTACAGTCGCCTAGTGAGAAGTTGGAAAAAGAGACAGTGCAACAGCTTAAAGACCTGTCACAGACAGCGCAGGTGACTGTCCAGTGGACCCCTGCCCACTGCGGCCTGGCAGGAAATGAGAAGGCAGACAGGCTCGCCAAATGTGGCACAGGCTCAAGTAGACAGACCCGCCCATCTCCTACAGGGAGGCCAAAACTCTCATCAAAAGCCATTACAAAAGACTGTGGGAAGAAGAACACAGACACCCGCCTGATCATCAACTGCCCCAACTACAGCGACACCAACAGACCACAATGTTCAGACTACGAACTGGTCACTGCCGTCTGCAAGCCCATTTCCATCGTATTGGGCAATCGCACACACCTGACTGCCCTTGTGAGACAGGCCACAACCCCCTGAGCACATTCTCAGTCCCTGCCCCTTTACCAGGATGCACGGATACAGCCACGCTTGTGGCAAAGCTTTGGGGCTCAATGGAGGATCTGAAGACAACAGCAGCCTTCGTCGATCAAACTGGTCTGGAAATACGAGTCATGTACATGGAACGCAGAAGCAGAAGAAGAAGAAGAAGAAGAAGAAGAGAAGGTAAAGGAGGAAGATGTGGTCGATGATTTTCAGAACAACAACGACAAAGTGTCGACATCGACGAAGATGCCGACGATAGCAACAGCGACAACATTGTCATTCTTTACCAGCACTCCTCTACCACCATCATCAACGCTACCAGTGAAAATGATAGCTATGTAGATGTTGTCGTTATTGCTATTATTGTTGTTATGTTTAGTATCACAACCACACAAACCTGTTTCAGTGAAACCATCCCCGGTTTTGGAGAAGCGAGAGTGCAACAGTACCTCAACCAGCATACGGGTACGCCTGCGCCACAGTGACTACAGGCACAACAAAACGGTTCATATTCGGTACTCGTCCCAGTGGAACCCGGGCAAATGGACAGAGGTACACACAGCGCGGAATCAGCTTCCTTCATTTCCTGATGTTTCTGTTTTCTTTTCTGATTCTATGAGTTTTTGTAAATATCTGTCTCTCAGGATGTCTGTCTCTGTGTCTGACTGTCTGTCTGTCTCTTTCTGCGTCTGTCTGTGTTTGTCGGTCTGTCTGTCTGTCTTTCTGTCTGTCTTCTGTCTGTCTGTCGTCTGTCTCTCTCTCTCTCTCTCTCTCTCTCTCTGTGCCTTTCATTATTTTCCCTCCACACCCTCTTCTCATCTCTCTCTCTCTCTCTCTCTCTCTCTCTCTCTCTCTGGTCTCTGTCTCTGTGTCTTTCACTCTTTTCCCTCCACATCCCCTTTCCCTCATTCGCCCTCTTATACACTTCTCTCCTTCCCCACCCCACTCTCTGTGACAGCTCCGTACCCTTCCTTACTCATAGAACAGGCACATGTAGTCTACATGTGCACCCACACATGGACAGATTCGTCTTTCTCACTGTCTGTCTGTCTGTCTGTACATACGTCTGCATGTGTGTGTGTGTGTGTGTGTGTGTGTGTGTGTGTGTGCGTGTGCGTGCGTGCGTGCATGCGTGCGTGCGCGCGGGCGTGTGTGTGTGTGTGTGTGTGTGTGTGTGTGTGTGTGTGTGTGTGTGTCCGCACATATGTGCCAGAAAAAGCGGCGTGGCCTAACAAAACAACGCTGCGAGCGATGAGGAATTCCAACGGACGGGACGTGGAGATGTCAGGACTGCAGCCGTACACCGTGTACACTGTGCGTGTGGCCGTGGGTGCCGGACAGGGCGCTGCAGGCGGCTACCTCAGTGACTGGCGTACCTTCACTCTGCGCACACACCTGCAGGTAAGGCACTCCTCATTCACGATCACTTTCGCACAACTGTTGCCGCCATTGCTGTTTGTCTTCGTGTGATGAAGACTGTTCACACGACTAAGGGACTCCTCACACGTGGATACATTTCGCATCGATATTGCCTGAACTGCGTTTTGTTTAACTGTAACGTAGACTGCGCACACGACCTGCAAATAAAGGACTCCTCATTCATGAATACCGTTCTGGCAACTCTTGCCGGGACTAGCATTGTTTTGTCGTGCCAGAGACTGTGCATGCACAGCGCCAAGGGACTCTTTCTAATGAATACATTGTCCACATATATTGCTGGGATGGCTATTGCCTTTTTTTCTATTGAAGTTTCAGCACATTTGTTAAAGGACTCTGCATTGATGGATTCATTTTCCATCATTATTGCCAGGAATTATTGCTTTCTCGTGCCGGAGACAGCACGCACAGCCGGCGGGTAATGTGTTCCATACACATAGATACATTTCACACAGCTTTTGCCTTTTCTTGAATGTGAGATTGTCTTTGAGCCGAGTTTATCCTTGCCTGGCCCTTTAAGCAGTGAAGAAGGCAAATACAGATACATGAATGTGTTCCTAATATGGAATTTTTCTTATAGCATAACTGAGATTAAATGTAACTGAAATTGGTAGAACTATTCGAATGCTGTGATGTACTCGTCGAGATGATTTGAACGAGTAAAGACTTTCTGGGCTTGGATACTGTATTATATCCTAGTTTGACGACCATCAAAATTACATTGTATTTTGCAGATGGTCTTTTTTATTGAAAAATTACTCCCTCTCCCCACCCCCCACTGGGATTTTTATTGTCGGTTTTCTAAACTAAAAAGTCTAATTTCAACAGAAAATGCATACGTTGAACAACTGACAGAAACTTGCAATACCTTTTCCACATTAATCGCGCAATTGTATGTCAAATGTTGTATGTGCGTTTTTACTCTGTATGAGAATTGTCACACGTGATAACTCGACAGCGGAGGTATCCAGGCGAAATATTTGATAATCTTCTTTGTCTTGAAATGATATTTCCCGTGTCCAAAACGGCCTGAAATGAGTTTTGTAGCTTGCTAAGAATCTGACCATATGCTACAAGCGTGTTTGTAAACGTGTAAACACGCATTTCATACACCTTCACTCACACGCTTACACTTACACTAACGTTCTCGGGGTGTATCAGATTATATTCGAGTTTCAAAGAACTGGACTAGAAAATGATAGATTAGTGGAAAATCGTAAGGCAGAATGAATAGGGCAACCATTATGTACTCTGTTATACTATACTATAATATGCTATGCTCCGCAGTACTATTCTGTGCTGCGTTAAACTTTATCTGAATGTATAAAGCGTCTCCTATCTTTCTTCTTGCTCCAAATTTAGCATGTTGATTCATCAGCGTACTTGGCAAATCAAGGGCGACTCACTTTCTGCTGGACTGTCACACTACTCTCTTTTGAATAAGAAAATATTGCGAAGCGAAGTGATGTGAGGGTTCGAAGCGGGACAGTTGGAAATATCTGTGATCAGATCCACGACAAGGGATAACTGTCTCTCCCTTGACTTTCCAAACATTGACACAGTAAGATAAGAGAAGATGTGGATTTCGGCAGGACATCGAGAGAGAAGGAGACAGAGATAGAAATTCGTGTGTGGAGGTAGGATAGGGGACAGGTAAAACAGAAGAAAGAACAGGAGATTAAGAGGAAGGTTAAGAGATGAGTGAAATCCATAAGTGAAAGGATACAGACAATTGTGAGTGGAATGGGATGGAGTAGGGTAAATCAGCTAACTTAATATGATGTAATGTGATATCATATAACATCATACAATATCATGTATAGTTACACCACAAAAACTTCCTGTTTCAGCCCCTGACGTCGATATAATAACATGTCTAATTACACCATAAGAACGTTCTGTTTCAGCGCCTGACGTCGATATATAATATCATGTCTAATCATACCATAAGAACGTTCTGTTTCAGCTCCTGACGTCGATATAATATCATGTCTAATCATACCATAAGAACGTTCTGTTTCAGCCCCTGACGTGGCTCCGGAGCTGTGTGCTGGCTGCTACACCGCGGTGTCTTGTGACAAACCGTCCCAGCCGTGCTTCGTTCGTCTGTACTGGAAGGTCAGTTCAAGTCACCTTGTGGCTTACCTCTTCCTGCCAGTTTGTGACCACCATTAAGTCGTTGGCGTCGTCGTCGTCGTCGTCGTCGTCATCATCATCATCATCATCATCATCATCATCATCATCATCATCATCATCATCATCATCATTTCGTGTTCTTGTTCTTCGTCGTCGTCACCATCATCATCATCATCATCATCATCATTTCGTCATCATCATCTTTATCATCATCATCATCATTCATCATCATCATCATTCATCATCGATTCATTCGTCGTCGTCGTCGTCGTCGTCGTCGTCGTCATCGTCGTCGTCGTCGTCCTCGTCCTCCTCGTCCACTTCTTCTTCCTTCTTCTTCTCCTTCCCTCTCTTCCTCCTCCTCCTCCCCTCTCCTCCTCCTCCTCCACTTCTTTCTTCTTCTTTCTTCTCCTTTCCTCTTCTTCCTCATCCTCCTCCTCTCCTCTTCTCTTCTTCTCCTTACTCTTCCTTCCCTCTTTCTTCTTCTTCTTCTTCTTCTTCTTCTTCTTCCTCCTCTTCTTCTTCTTCTTTCTTCTTTTTCTTCTCTTCTTCTTCCCCTCTTCTTCTTCTTCTTCTTCTTTTTCTTCTTCTCCCCTTCTTTCTTCTTCTTCTTCTTCTTCTCCTCTTCTTTCCTCTTCTCCTTCTCTTCTTCTTCTTCTCTCCTCCCTCTCTTCTACTTCTTCTTCCCACACATGCGTGCTTCTTCTTTCTACTCTCTTCTTCTTCTTCTCCTTCTTCTTCTTTACACTCACACACACACACACACACACACACACACACACACACACACACACACACACACACACACACACACACACACACACACTCATACGCATACGTATACACGCACATCATGCACACACGCATGCGCTCGCACACACACACACGGGCCCATGCCCACACACACTTATAAACACACACGTATACACTCACCACACACACATATGCTATGATAATAATGGTAGGTAGGGACTGAAGGTCTGACCAGCGCGTAGATTAGACATCTGCTGAGTCGTAGACACGAGACCCTCTTCTTCAATTCTCTCATTTTAGTCGTTAATTCATTTATCCATCAGCTTAAAACGCGCAGTGTGGTCTAAAAACTTAGCGGTGGTGTAGCGTATATGGACTAGTCTGCATGCAGTGACGCCTCCTTGATGAAACTGAAACTGAAACTTCTCCTCCTCCTCCTCCTCCTGTTCTAAGTGTGACCCTTGCTATTTTCTTCTTCAGTGTTCTCCTGTTCTTGCTTTTCTTGTCATGATTTTTCTCACCATTGATGAGTGTTGTTATAGAGCCTTTGAAAAGACACCGATGGTTACAAGTTGTGTGCACATGGACGCTGCGTGTGTGTGTGTGTGTGTGTGTGTGTGTGTGTGTGTGTGTGTGTGTGTGTGGAGAGAGAGAGAGAGAGAGAGAGAGAGAGAGAGAGAGAGAGAGAGATGAGAGAGAGAGAGAGAGAGAGAATATTGTACTTTGTGGAACAATGAAGTGTTTATTTTTCACTATCGCAGTCCATTCCCAGACCACTGCGCAACGGCATTATTTGTGGATACTACCTGGAGGTTGTCTCAGAAGACGGGACAACCCAGTCGACCGGTCAGGCACCTGGTTCTGAAGGCTCGACCTTTCACCCCAGAGATCTCACAGCCCAGCCGGGAAGAGATGCCTCAAATCCAGCACAGCATGCACACATCACATCTGAGCTTGAAGATTGTGTTCCTCAACCAGAAGATGAATCAGAAAGACCCCTGCCTGGAGGCGTGAGATCCAGATTGACGTCATCTTCGTCCTTGTCCTCGGCCGTGCCAGTCACGTGCCCGAAGCCTGAGGTGGGGGGTGTGAGGCTGGTGACGGAGAGTTCCCGCTGGCTCTCTCTCAATGGCAGCGAGGGCAGCTCTGTGTGGCTGTTTGCCGTCAACTCCAACAACCAGTGGTCCAGGGACTGCTCCCACCTCTTCATTCCGTCAGTTCACGACAGTGAGTTCCTCCGGTTCCTCGATCTTGCCTGTCTGTGTATTTGTTTGTACGTTAAGTCAGATCCCTTGGCTGGTGTCTGAAGATACGTAGAGAAGGACAAACAAAACAAAGCAAAAGAAAACGAAAGGAAGAGGCCACCATTTTCGACTTTTTAATTCTATAAAAATTCATTTTAGCAAAAACCCTGCACTCTGTCAACGCTCTGTGAATCGAATGAGAGATCAGGGTGCTAGATTGAAAGTTGAGCGACTACTGCCGTTGTTGAACTGAAACAAGAGAATGCAAGTTGTGTGACTTGACCGCCAAAACGAATGGAACGAGAAGCGAGGAAGGAAACCGCAAGACCGAAGCAACGCGTTTCGACTGTGAATGTTTCTAATGTTTAGGCCAAATACCCGCAGGGGGGGGGAGCAAAAGATAGCAGTGACCTAGCTGTCATGGATAGAGTCCCCTTATAGCTGAGTCGAAGGCGGTGCAGATGGTGGTCTGGAGGGAGACGCCGTGCTGTGAAAGACCATGATGTTCTCTTTGAAGGCCCTTTTGTGCGCCCGTCACACGCGGTGTCTGTAGTCTTGTTTTCCATTGCTGATTCATTCCTCCTTTTCTTTGAACCATTACTTCCTCTTGTTCCTAGGTTCTTATAATACGAGTATTCCCTTCATTCCTGGAATTAGAGGGGGGGGGGGGGGGGGGGGGGGGGGGGGGGGTGTAAAGTGAGACCTGCCACGTATGCAGTAGCAAACCCGCCAGAATAGAATGGCGACCACTTTTCCCACGCTGTAGGGGCCGTCTGGCATCCACTCCATTCATAAACCTGGCGTCCATTCCATTCACAATCACTGCCCTGCAAGCGACCCTGTCATGACGTGTACCGATGACACGACTCGCGCGATGTTCAAAGCGCTTGTACCGCGAGATCCGATTTTCCGGGCTGCAGGAAGGAAAGGAGGGATTTTGTGCTGCCCCCGTTTTTCAGGGCTGCAGAAAGGAAGGGTAGGATTTCTGGAGACCGGAAACCGGGTTGTAGGCATGAAAAAAGAGTTTTAGATTAATTAAATGGCATATTTCCCAAGTAGCTCGTCCTGCTTTCCCGGAGGACACCCGGCACTGCTGCTTGGTCACTTTGATGTGCTCTGTTGAAGATTGCCTGATCGATTCAGATACGCCCCCCCCCCCCCCCCCCCCCCCCCCCCCCCCCCCCCCCCCCCCCCCCCCACCCCCCCCCCCCGTGTGAAGGTCTGATTTCTGCTTCCTGTCTCTTGACAGCAGGTCGGAAGGGTGACGTCACGGGCGGTCGGAGCGGTCCGGGATATCCACTGCCCTCGGTCATGCGCCACAGGCTAGAGTAGTGTGTACCCATTCCTTTGCCGTGTTTCTTGGACGTCGACACTGCACCGTACCCAATAGTCTGGTCTGGGAGAAAAGGCATGTGTCGAAACAGGCTTGCCGGGGAAGCCCAAGGCTGTGTGCTAGGACAGTTGTATTTGTGTTTGTATCTGGTGGGTGTGAGTTGTATTTGTGTTTGTGTCTGGTGGCGTGTGTGTGTGTTGTATTTGTGTTTTTGTATCTGGTGGGTGTGTGTGTTGACTTGCTCTTTTAGGCCTACCTAGTTTTTCCCCCCTCACGCTTGTGCTTGGCGTGGAGCGTTTATTATTGAATGCCGGAATACTGAACACGACAATCGCTTGATGCTTGAGTCAGAGAAAATGGGGCATTTCTCTGAAGCAGAGATCACCAAGAACTCCTTCTAAGGACATTTTCACCCAAACAATGCGCATGTAAACCCTCCACTGTCTTCTTGGCCTCATCCACCCCACGTGCACACGCACACACACACGCACACGCAAATGCACACATAAATGCACACATACATACATGCATGCACGCACGCACGCACGCGCACACACACACACAGCCCCTATGACG
>JADBJO010002896.1:245000-247500 GCA_016801955.1 Conus betulinus | reverse complement strand
CACACACACACACACACACACACACACACACACACACACACACACACACTCACACGCACACACACGCACGCCATGCACGCACGCGCATACGCACACACACACACACACACACACACACACACACACACACACACACACACACACACACACACACACACACACACACACACACATACACACGCGCGCGCGCGCGCAACTGACGCACGCATATACACGCGCGCACGCGCACACACACACACACACACACACACACACACACACACACACACACACACACACACACACACACACACACACACACACACACGCATGCACGCGCACACACACGTACGCCACGCATTAAAAAGCGTGTTTCTTTCTTATCACGACTTAACGCTGACTGTCGCGATGTAAGTGGTACCATTACGTCATGGCCGTCACTGTTTGTCGCGACAGAAGTCGCGCTGTTGGGTGTGCCTTGTGAGCCCAGTTTCACCGACACGATACGAAACTATGGCTCAGGGACAAACTAATTTGCATCAATGACTGAGCGCGCCCTGGAACATGCATTTTCAGTATTTTAGCTTAGTTCATGGTTAGTAGCAGCTTGTAATACATAGCGCGACTCACCTCGTCTGGCAAACAAAAAGGGTGCGCCCAAAGGAGAAGATGATAGCATTAGGAATTTGTTAGAAGATGTTTTTGCTGAATTTCTGGTGGGAAAAAACAGGTGAAGAAGAAGTCATGGACATTTTGAAGGAAGTGGGTGTGGTGGGTGATAGTTTTGATTTGGATCAAGCACCATGTAATCATGATTTTGAGATCGACACAGACAATGACTGGACGAGTGCTTAAGGGTGAGGGGAATCTCAACATGCCATTCGGTGGGGAAGAAAATCTCAGTGTAGGGATTCCAGGTGGTCCTCAACTTTCAAACGTAAACGACGACAGTGTGGGCTAACTATTACATTTGTTGATAGTGACTATTTTGTGCGTGCGTGCGTGTGCGTGCGTGTGTGTGTGTGTGTGTGTGTGTGTGTGTGTGTGTGTGTGTTATCAGCACGTGATTTCAATGGGAAAATTGAACTGTACCTTATTGATTCTTACCTGGATTATCAGCATGGAAGACGGGTATAATCCACACTGACTTTCCCTTTGAAAAAGACTGTAACTTATTTCTGGATACTGTTGAACATTATTGACTGGATTGTTTGTGAACAAGCTCTTGAGAATGACAAGTAGGATGTGCCACCTGTTTTCACACCTGTTATTTTCACATTCTAGACAGGTAGCCACCCAATCAAACACTCACAAGCACACCAGTTCTATTTTATATCATTCTTTTTTCAGTTACTAACACATTTTTATTCTGCATGTCATGCTCAAATACCAACCGTTGAAAAATTACGCTTATTATACAAAAGTAACGTTTTTTTTTTTTTCACGTAACAACTACGTACGTTGTTAAATAATCAGTGTAAGGGTAAGTGTGCAAGGTTTGCTTCCCTTTTTCAATTTTTTTTTTAAGCCCGCTTCCGTTGCGCATCTGAACTTGGTGACAATACGTATACCAAATACATTCAAAATAGCGTCACTGTTACTGGTCACAGAGCCATGAGAGGGAGGGGGTGGCGGGGGAGGAGGGGGCAGTGTGGTGGGCGCTACAATGTCCAACAGTGCCCTCAGCTGTCTCCACCTCTTACGGTTTTAGGCAAGTGCTTGCACTGTGGCATTGCTCTTCCATGTCCCCTCAGCTGTAATACTAGCTGTCTGCCTCTATCTTTGTGCTGTCCCCTCTTTTCTAGAGCTGTTCCCGGAGGACAGCCACATACAGCAGCGTCAATTTCTGAGGGGGAGTGATTGAAGGAGAAAACGAATCAAGAGGAGGAAGAGGATAAGCTCATTAGAAGAAGCAGACTTGCTGTGGTTCAAAGCCCAGTTTACTGACAGGTAGACGTACAGTTTATGGGGACTTAATTCATGTCAGGGAAGGTTAGGCGACGGCGACGGAGGGAGAAGACAGGCTCCTTTCACAATGCCTTGCCCAAGACCTGGTGAACCTGTAACAGTTCACTGGAGACCGGTCATTATGACCTTGACTTGCACTGGACACAGAGCGGACTTCAAGAATGATAAGAACAATGATGATCATGATGATGACAGTAATTATAACTAGAAAGGGACCCGGGAGAACGCAGACCTTTGTCAAGGTCGAACGGATCCTGGATCCGCCTTTGGAGTAATTTCATGTGTGAAAAAACTCGACCAGGGGAAGTAATCACAGATACGTGGTGAATAATACTCTTCCAATGTACTTTTTGAGATGCGATGTGGAAAATGCAAAACGTCAACACTTTTTTGTCTTTCGAAAGATTTGATACTGTAAAGACAAAGTGTTACTTAATTCTGGAGAAAAGAGTTCAGAGTGATCGCGCGCTATAAAAACAAAACAGAACAAAACAAAAACAAAAAAAAACACGATTAGTGCTTGGATTCCGCTGCCGTTTAACGGACCCGCCCA
>JADBJO010002896.1:237500-242500 GCA_016801955.1 Conus betulinus | reverse complement strand
TGTTCTTTTTTCTTTCGTTTCCCCGAACCGAAAGATTTGCCTTCAGTTCAGTTTCAAATCTGATTGCCTCTATATTGATGATTAGACCGTATAATAAACGATGTTCAGATACATTTATGATGCGGCGACAAATTGTTTGCAAGTACACCCGAAACAAAAGAAAATGCCAAGCGCTGTTTGTGTTTTGTTGGACTTCTGTCACAGTCAGCCACACTCACACATGCGGATGAGCGACGTCTCTCTTCGTTCACAATAGAATATAACAGCTTGCTTATCCCGTCGCAACATTTTTATAGTTCTGGAACAAATGAATAAATCCATCAATTGACGTCTATCTCCTTGCCTGCATGTCCCTCCTGTTCCGTGTTCATGACCTCAACCTTCCCTCCACGACGATTCCTTCTGTCCTTTCCGCATCTTCTGTTCGTTTCTCTCCACATCATCTTTGTGTTCTCTTCGTTAATATCGTTTTCTTTTGCATGCTGGTAGTCTGCCTTTTTTTCAATTGATCTCCCCCCCCCCTCCCCCCTCCCCTTTCTTCCACGGGGTCATTTTCAGGTCCTTTTGTGTTGGTTTCTCTCCGTTGTGTCTTTCTCTCTGATCTTCTCTGGTGCTTCTGTTCTAATTTTTCTTCATATTTCTTTTTAACTGTTACGTTTTAAATTGACCTTTTTTTTTTTATCAGTTTTGTTCTTTAACGCCCCCTCGCCTTTCCTGTGAGCCTTTTCTTTTCCCTAAAATTTTCTGTTAAAAAAACATTTTTGTTCAATTTGTTTCTCATTCCCCTTTTCTATTGTTTCTAATCTGGATTTATTATGTTGCCGGTACCATTGCAAGGCTGACCTGTGTTTTTGTTGAAGGGGCAAGTAGGGAACACCAGCATGCCCCACGGGCCACTCAAACAGATCAGCGTCAACTCCGAGACGCCATTGCTGGCAGTGGATGACGTCATCCTGGAGGAGGACGAAGGCGGTTTAGACGGGTTTCGCAGTCGTCCAGAAAGAAGCAACGGTGTGGTATCCTTGATCTTGGACGAGCAGCGTGAGAGGAGCACCTCCGCCCTAGGGTCAGAATCGGTGACACAGTTTCGGCGCCCAGACGGTGACGTGGAGGAGGCTGCAGGGAAGACCGTCACTGGGTTTGGTGTAAACGCCAGAAAAGGCATGCAACATGCTCGGCAGACGTGCACTGCCACCATGCATGTGAACAGCAAGATCAGAAATGCATATGTGGGCGAAGGTCAGGCCTTAGCCACTGTCTGTCCTGTTCTCATAGAAGCGGATGGCGGGACAACTATGATGACATCGTCCGTCAGTTTTCCCGGAGAGGTGCCTGCGAATTCCACACAGAGTACTGGAGAGAACCAGGTGGAATTGGCCTGTGAGGAGATTGATATGTCAGCGCCTCTGGTCTGTGTCCAGGAAAATATTTTGACTTCTGATGAGCTGAAATCAACCGAGAGCTTAGAACAGCCGTGCGTTGAGTTCCCAGAACCAGTGTCCGGACCAAGGACCGCTGTTCAAGCTTCCAGTGCCGAATCTCGTCCTTTTGTACATGGTGAACACGGCAGCAGGACGTTCTCTTGTGGAGGACAGGAACAATCCGAATCGTCAACAAACGCTTACACCAGACTTGAGCTGGACGCCTCTTCTAAACTTTCCGAACATTCGGTGATGGTTGTGTCAGACACAGAATCCTTGATAAATGAGGGTGCCTCTCTGACCCACACACCCGTTGATTCCGATCTGGAAGAGGATGCGGTACATGCTGCTGATATGTGCTCCGCCATACCTGGGGATGACGTGTACCTCGCACAGAGAGAAGAGAGACTGTCAGATAGTGAGGGTGTGGTACAGTCACCCGAAAATATGGATCTAACCATCAAGACGGATGATTCTTTGAAAGTTTCCTGCAAGGATTCAGGTGGTCGTGTCTTTGTGTCTTCCCAGCCGATTTCTCTGAGTCCTGATTCGGCTTTTTCCTGTTGTCTTACACAGGAAGAAGCAATGCACTTGCCTAGTAGAACTTCATCGACAGAATCTCTTTGTACTGAAGATCAGATTTTCGTAGCAGTTCAAGACAATACTGTACCCCAACAACACCTGACTGAACCAACAGTGGAGCATGGTGGCTACATCTTCCGGACTACAGAAGACTCTGTATCACGCAAACATCAGTCTGTACCTTCACAAGAACCACGCACCATTCTGTCTCCGTCTGTACCAGACAGCAGAGAATCCATGATAGCAAATTCAGGTGTACAAAATGGCGTCTCTCCTTCTGTACGGTGCACTGACCTACCTATACAAGGCCAAGGTTTTAACGCAATTAGGACCTTAAGTGCTGAAGGCACGGGTGACACGGAATCTCCATTTCTAGACTGTGACGTTTCTCATACTACGCAATCGCCGTTCAAATATGTCGACACAGAAAACAGGACACAGGCCTGTGCCAGAGGAGAAGTCAAATACAATGGATACGTTGCACACGACGGGGAATCCCCTGTTGTCAATGGATACGTTGCACATGACGGGGAATCCCCTGTTGTCAGTGGATACGTTGCACATGACGGGGAATCCCCTGTTGTCAATGGATACGTTGCACACACGACGGGGAATCCCCTGTTGTCAGTGGATACGTTGCACATGACGGGAAATCCCCTGTTGTCAGTGGATACGTTGCACATGACGGGGAATCCCCTGTTGTCAATGGATACGTTGCACACGACGGGGGAATCCCCTGTTGTCAATGGATACGTTGCACACGACGGGGAATCCCCTGTTGTCAGTGGATACGTTGCACACGACGGGGAATCCCCTGTTGTCAATGGATACGTTGCACACGACGGGGAATCCCCTGTTGTTAATGGATACGTTGCACACGACGGGGAATCCCCTGTTGTCAGTGGATACGTTTGCACACGACGGGGAATCCCCTGTTGTCAGTGGATACGTTGCACACGACGGGGAATCCCCTGTTGTCAATGGATACGTTGCACACGACGGGGATCCCCTGTTGTCAATGGATACGTTGCACATGATGGGGAATCCCCTGTTGTCAATGGATGCGTTGCACACGACGGGGAATCCCCTGTTGTCAATGGATACGTTGCACATGACGGGGAATCCCCTGTTGTCAATGGATACGTTGCACACGACGGGGAATCCCCTGTTGTCAATGGATGCGTTGCACACGACGGGGAATCCCCTGTTGTCAATGGATACGTTGCACACGACGGGGGAATCCCCTGTTGTCAGTGGATACGTTGCACATGACGGGGAATCCCCTGTTGTCAATGGATACGTTGCACACGACGGGGAATCCCCTGTTGTCAGTGGATACGTTGCACACGACGGGGAATCCCCTGTGTCAATGGATACGTTGCACACGACGGGGAATCCCCTGTGTTAATGGATACGTTGCACATGACGGGGATCCCCTGTTGTCAATGGATACGTTGCACATGATGGGGAATCCCCTGTTGTCAATGGATACGTTGCACACGACGGGGAATCCCCTGTTGTCAGTGGATACGTTGCACACGACGGGAATCCCCTGTTGTCAGTGGATACGTTGCACACGACGGGGATCCCCTGTTGTCAATGGATACGTTGCACACGACGGGGAATCCCCTGTTGTCAATGGATACGTTGCACATGATGGGGAATCCCCTGTTGTCAATGGATGCGTTGCACACGACGGGGAATCCCCTGTTGTCAATGGATACGTTGCACATGACGGGGAATCCCCTGTTGTCAATGGATACGTTGCACACGACGGGGAATCCCCTGTTGTCAATGGATGCGTTGCACACGACGGGGAATCCCCTGTTGTCAATGGATACGTTGCACATGATGGGGAATCCCCTGTTGTCAATGGATACGTTGCACACACGACGGGGAATCCCCTGTTGTCAATGGATACGTTGCACACGACGGGGAATCCCCTGTTGTCAATGGATACGTTGCACATGATGGGGAATCCCCTGTTGTCAATGGATACGTTGCATATGACGGGGATTCTCCACCTGTCATTGGGTACGTTGCACATGACGGGGAATTACCTGTAGTCAACTGATGTATTGCACATGACAGGTTATCCCTGCTGTCAGTTAATTACGTTGCATCGGGCAGGGAATGCATGGCTATTAGCGAATGAGCTGCATGTGATACGGAAATCCCCCATCAAGTGCAGCGAACCCATTGCCGGAAAGGGATTTTCTATCACATGCAGCGCATACATTCCAGCAGAGAATGCCCATTTTCGGTGCAACGGTTTCACTGACAGGAGGGGATTCTGTGTGACGAAAACATATCACCTAACAGGTTAAGCATTCTGTGCGATAGCAGGGGTTCCGTGTCGGGTGCAGCGTATCATGTCCGACATTATCTGGCGATGAAAAGACATTAAATACTCCACTGATCTGAACTGTGCAACGTATCAATGCACGACAGAGATTCCCTCTCCGGTACATCGTACTCATTGATACCACAGGATTCCTCCTACTGTAAGTGAATATTCTGCATGCACCAGAGAATTCCTTGCTGGCAAAGGGCACGTGCTACCTAGCATGAAATGCCCTCCTGTCAGTAAGAAATGGTTTCCAGCCAGCAGGTGTAACAGCATGGCCATTTGGTGATGATGACGCCATAGAGAAACAAGCAAAATGCTCAGGCGCTAATGGATACACTGCACGTGAAACATCGTCCTAAGTTCTAACAGACTGCGATGCGCGCTTGGTGGAAAAGACACTACGATCATGCTTTTCATTCCCCGTCGACAAAGCGCTTTCAGAATCGTTATCTTCGGAATAGGCCGAGGGGAATAGGGGGGGGGGGGGGGGGGGGGGGGGGGGGGGGGGGGTTCATTCAACTTTGTAAAACCCATCCCACCTCCAGACCCAGATCCGTGTCTCGTTGTTGTGTTCAGTGCTCCATAAAAAAAGTTGTTGACAGTGAACGAATACGAAGCTTGCTCAGGGCAGCTACTAAAGATGACTA
>JADBJO010002896.1:202500-212500 GCA_016801955.1 Conus betulinus | reverse complement strand
TATCTACATATCTATCTATCTATCTATCTATCTATCTATCTATCTATCTATCTATCTATCTATCTATCTATCTATCTGCTTGTCCTGTATGTCTATCTGTCTGTCAGTCTATCTATGTATCTTATACTGATGAAAGAAACAAGAAAAACATTTCCCTAGTGCATCTCCCTAGACAGGATGATGAAAAAAGTGCATCCATGTAATGCCGTATCATTTTAACAGACCTGGATTTAAACCGAACAGAGTACGACGAGGAACCCTTCTCCAGTGGCTGCTTTGTAGGCAGTAAAAGTTTTCTCCAAAGTGGAGATCAGCAGGACCAGTAGGCGACAAACGTTTTCGCTCAACGAAGAGCTCATCATGTTTTGCTACTGGACCCTGGTTACATGGAGAGGAGAACATTTCCACATATAAACAAAAAGCGAACCCCCGGACATCGGGCTGACCCTCCCTGCCCATATGGGGAGTGTCCCCCAAACAGCAAACACAAGCGCTGCATAGAAATGGAGAATGCTGAAGTCAAAAGATCGACTATACAACATAACATTATGTCCAGAGATAAAAGGGTGAAAATATGAAAGAAAATGCCCACGGAGACCAGAGAAAAAAAAGTAAACAAAAGTCAGCAAAGATGAGTGAATCATTTTAAAATCCTTCGTTTAAAACGTCGTACACTGCAAGCCTGCAGGACTTGAAAGATTGATGCCAAACATGTACAATAAGACATGGAGGTAAAGCTGGCTCTTGTGGCTTCCGTCCTCTACGAAAAGGCACGGAAACGTCAAAGCCCATTCGAGAATTAACAAAACTCTTTGACAGATTAATTTAATTAGAGTTTCAGAGGGAAGAAAGCACGAAAACGAACTCTTCTCCGATGCTTTAATATCCCTCCAAAGAAGGCATCAGATGGGCCAGCAACCAATAGCTGTTTCACTCTGTGAAGAGCACATCAGGTGCATCAAAGGATCCTGGTTCTCTGCTGATGAGAAGCAGGTCTACGTGAACAGAAAGGAAACTCAAACAATCGGGCAGATCCCCTTGCTCATGTGAGGAGTGTTTCAAAAGAGCAAAGATGACCGTTCAGCAGCAGGAGGAGAGATATATATGTGTCTTCAAGTATTGAGTGGACTCTCCATGGTTTGCTAGTTGGGATCAGTTTACCTGGGTGCTATTTATAAGTGTTAAGTTCCAAGCGACGTTCAATTACCTGGTGACGTACTTGCAGGCGACTAGAGAAGTCCATAAGTTTCTTTACAGTGCCAAAATTATCCTGAGAGAAGTAAGAAGCTTCCAGAGGGTTCTGTGATATTGTTCTTAATATGTTCCACACATTTTGATTACTTATGCTACACCATTGAGCATTTGGGTGAATCTGTATAAATAGAGTTGAAGGACATGCCTCCGTTTTGGGACCGTTGTAACCGTCATAAATTATGATTAATTTGTGCGTCTTCTGCTGGAAGTAAAGACTTTAGACTTGTTACTAGGGTCGAACTGTTGTCTGTGCGGATCTGATTTAACGAGAGATCAGAAACCAGCTTTCACCTAAGATCTACGTACACTGATGTGTCTTCATAAACCAGGGTTTAAATTTTTCGTTGAATACTATTAATCATCCATCCAACCACCAACCAACCAACCAACCAACCCACCCCCCCACCCACCCGCCCAACCAACCAACCCACCAACCAACCAACCCACCAACCAACTAACCAGCCAATTAACCAACAAATCTAGACGTCAACGCTCTCAAACCCCAGCCTCTGATTCAGGCAGTAACTGTGGATTGCAGGTACCGGGTGACATGTCTCTGACCAGTTCATGAAACTTTGTCAGCTAGCGTGCATGGACATTCACAGGATCTGTTCCATTCATTGCTACTTTCTATGACAAGAACTAAGCCTTTAGTATGTATTGTTTTGTTTCGTGTGTCAAGTCTGGAATGCTGCCGTTCACCCCTCTCTCTGATGCTGTGTGTAAACTCTTATTTAAACTGCAAGGTATTCAGAACTAGATCTTGCCTGCCCACGACTCTGATGTACGTGTGTGTGTGTGTGTGTGTGTGTGTGTGTGTGTGTGTGTGCGCTTGCTTGCTTGCTTATATTTTTGTCTGCTGGTGAACTGAGATGGGTAGGCAACTGAAAAGATGATGTGGTGGTGAGTTTTATTAGATGAAACCTGTGATGTGAGCGCGTATTTAGAACTGACGTGAAGAACCTTTATAGTGCGTGTGTTCCCGTAAACTGAGGGTCATGGAAGTCTACTTGTGTTATATTATGTCACTTTATTTATTGCAGTTTTTGAAATTGGACTACATGTTCTGTTTAAATTATGTCACATTACAAATTGCAGTTTTTGCAATTGGATACTACATTTAAGCGCTCAAATCTGTATAAATTCATGTAGCAAAGAGCATGTGAAAAACGCTACACTGCACACAGCCGTTTGCTGCATAAATCTAAGCGCTCAAATCACAAACACATTGTAAATTGTAGCAATCCACACGAGCCTGTAAAAAAAAATCGGACACTGCACACGTACACAAACACACAGAAACACTCCGACACTACACACGTACTGATAAATCGGACACTACACACGTACACAAACACAGAATAAATCGGACACTGCACACGTACACAAACACACAGAATAATCGGACACTACACACGTACACACACACACAGAATAAATCTGACACTGCACACGTACACAAACACATAAATAAATCGGACACTACACACGTACACAAACGAATAAATCGGACTCTACACACGTACACACACACACAGAATAAATCGGACACTGCACACGTACACAAACACACCGACACAACACACGTAGAGAATGAATCGGGACACCACATTACACAAACACACAGACGACACTGGCTGCCAAACTGCGTAAATCGGACACATACACGGTGCCCGGAGGATAGTTACAGCACACTGCTTCAGTCATCGGTGCAGACAAGACAGCTTTCACCATGAGACAGTAGACGAGCGACTCTGCAACAAACCCACACGGAAATTAAGCAGTGTGCAGATGGTGTGACGAAAGCCATAAAGTCCGCGGGGGGGGTGAGGGGCCGCAACACCTGACAATGCTTCACTGACTTTTCCGCGTCTGGGTCACGTACACGCTGCTGCGGTGTGTTTGGACTATCAATGATTGGACTGCCGCAAGACAGGTTAGGCCTACTTGGATTTAGGGTGAGGCATTCTGTGTGTGTTGGTTAACGATCTTATTCACACACCGGTTGGTTTGTTTTGTTTAAGGTTTTGAGTGAACAGGTGGGTTGGTTTGTTGAAATAGGTTATTAAGCTGTTGTTCTTTGTTTGAGTGTCCACCTTCATCGAGTTCAAGATTCTGACACTTTAGTGTGTATGACCGTTTTTTTTTTTAATCCCGCCATTAAGGCAGCCATACTCCAACTTCGGGAAAGGTGCATGCTATGTGCAATGTGTCATCCATACCAACGGCCAAAGTGGCCTTCTCTTCCGAAAGTTGGTGATGGGATTTTACGTGTGTGCAAATGATGTGCGTGCGTTCACACACGGAACCTCGGTTTATAGTCTCATTCGAAGGACGGTTTGGGGAATGGAGTCAGAACCAATGTTAACTCCGAGGGAAAAATCCCCTGTACCGAAATTCGAACCCGTAACCTCAGGGTCACGAGTCCGGCGCTATACCACCTGAGCTAATCCGGCTCCTAAACTTGCTGTTGGCTAGTGCGGTTGTTCGGTGCGCTGGTTTTGAAACCGGTGAGTTTGTTTGCTTGTTTTGGTTTTTGTGTGTGAATGGGTGGGTGGTTGGTGGTGTTTGTTTGTTTGAAGTGGTTGGTTGTTGGCATAGGATGTTGTTTTTAATCGGTGGGTTGCTTGGTTTGTTCAAGGTGTTGGCTCAAATGTATGGGTTTGTTTGTTGGTTGGTTCAGTGTGCTGGATTTATTGAATGGGGTTAGTTTGTTAGGGGTGTTGGTTTTTGACTGGTAAAAAAAACTATTCTTTTGAGATTTGACAACTGATTTTCTTTGTATATATTTATTTGATAGCTTGTTTATTTTGTTCAGAGAGCTCGTTTTATCTGGTGGGTTTGTTTGTTTATTTGGGGTGTTTCGGTTGTTTCCTTATCTATTTTCACAAACTTTATTTAAGATGTTGCTTATCGGTGGTTGCTTTGTAAATTTTGGGCGTTGACGTTTGTAGAGATAGTTGAGTTTACTGGCGGCGTTGACCTTGTGTTTTGGACATTGGTTCTGAAGGGTATGCTGCTTTGTTTGGGGTGCTGATTTCAAATTGTGATTCTGTCTGTTTGGGGTGTTAACTTTCATTCATTGCTTTGTTTCTTTGTTTTGAACCGCGAGTTTGATCGTTTCGGATGTGACTTTCAACAAATTGCTTCTTTCGTTTGCTTAGGGTTTTGGTTTAAGTTAATGGGTTTGCTTATTTGCTTAGTTTTTGTTTGACTGGTGAATTTTAAATGTTGGATACGGTGTTGATATGAACATTTGAATAAACTGCTTGAAAGTTGCATCATTCTTTTTGCGGTGTTTTTTTTTTTCTGAAGCTAGGGAGACAACAACAACAACAATAACTCGAGTCTCGTACAACATGCGACCGTCTGAAACATGTATTTACTATCCACAGTCTTAAGGAATGAAAGAAATGAAAAAGAGAAACACCGAGTCATACAGATACATAGACTAAAGGAACACCCGGCACATTGATGGCTAGACGCATGGGCAGAGAGAGAGAGAGAGAGAGGAGAGAGAGAGAGAAGAGAGAGAGAGAGAAGAGAGTTTAAGTTTACTATCTTTTAAAACCACAGTCTTTGAAGTAAGAGATGAGAGAGAGAGAGAGAGAGAGAGAGAGAGAGAGAGAGAGAGAGACACAGTTCAGCTGGTTTTCATGCGTTTTACCACAGGCATTTGAAGGGGGAGAGAGAGAGTATAGAGAGAGAGAGAGCGAGAGGAGAAGAGAGAGAGAGAGAGAGAGAGAGAGAGAGAGAGAGAGAGAGAGAGAGAGCAGGGGAGAGGCGGTGGGGGTGAATGTTAGCATACAACTCTCTTTAGGTATAGCTATTCTTCCTTGCCACCCACACCCCATCCTCCACCCACCTACCACAATCTTCACTTCCACCACTCGTCATGTGAACATAGAAGTGCACGGCCTGTCGAACAGAGAGAGAGAGAGAGAGAGAGAGAGAGAGAGAGAGAGACACACACACACACACACACACACACACACACACACACACACACACAGAGTTCCCAGAATATAGGTCTCTTCATATGATCTAGTTATCCTCCCCTGTCGTCCATACACGCAGCCTCCACCCGTTACCTCTCCCACCCCACTCACCCCTCCTCCTCGTCCATTCTTCATAGGAACAGGCTCCTTAACATGTGCACAGCCTGGCTGGCAGTATTTCTGTCACCTTGAAGTGTGGGGAAGTGTCAAGCGGAGTGATAAACGACCATTTGACTCTCTGCATCGCTCCTCAATATTTGTCTCCCCCTATACCATACGGTGCTTTGGAAGACGTGGCTCCCTCCTGTGATTTTTTTTTTTTTTTACGCTTCTGGAGAAAATGAAATCTTTTGATTCATAATCAAAATTTTGCTTTTGGGTCACTTGAGATTTTTTCTGTTCTGTACAGGAGTTATTTTCTCGCACCAGTTTGTTATTCAGATAGTTGTTAACTACACTGATTAGAGAAGAAACGAAACGAACAATATTTTATCGACTCCAAAGGGAGATTCGGCGTTGGTGTAAGTTAAAAGAAAGCAGTACTGGTAGGGTGCTGTTTAATCTATTTATCTATCTAACGCAAGCTGATGATAATTGTGTGTGTGTGTGTGTGTGTGTGTGTGTGTGTGTGTGTGAGTGAGAGAGAGAGAGAGAGAGAGAGAGAGAGGGAGGGAGGGAGGGAGAGAGAGGGAGAGAGAGAGAGAGAGAGAGAGAGAGAGAGAGAGAGAGAGAGAGAGAGAGAGAGAGAATTTCTGATTAGGTCCTTTTTTATTAAATAAAAAAATACCGAGAAAGAAATGAATTATGACTCATTACGTTATACAACAGCAACAACAACAAAAAAAATGCATTACATAAATGACACAAAATTACAGAAATACTCCCCTCCCTCCCTCTCTCTCTCTCTCTCTCTCTCTCTCTCTCTCTCTCTCTCTCTCTCTCTCTCTCTCTCTTTCAACACAGCACGCACGCAAAAACACACACGTGCATTCATTCACATATTCCTGCTCCAGGAAGATCATACTTTAAAAGGAAAGGAATCATATTAAAACAAAGAAGATGTTAACATTGACTTATAAACACCTGTAAAGAAAAAAAAAAGCAGTAAGAGCATACATTTGGGCCTGTCGCGCATGATTGAGAACAGAGGTCCATGGCGACCCCATGATTGCTAAAGCGTTCATCCTGCCACCTCTCGTGATCTCCAACCATGGCACAATCATTGTTATAATTAAAGAATACAGAAACTACAGGCACGTAGGCTGCGTAAATCTTCTCTCCTCCACCTCCCAAAACCCATTTTCCCCACCCCCCCTGCCATGGCACAATCGTTGTTATAATAAAAATAATACAGAAACTACAGGCACGTAGGCTGCGTGAATTTTCTCTCCTCCACCTCCCAAAACCCATTTCCCCCACCCCCTGCCATGGCACAATCGTTGTTATAATAAAAAGAATACAGAAACTACAGGACAGTAGGCTGCGTGAATCTTTTCTCTCCTCCACCTCCCAAAACCCATTTCCCCCACCCTCCTTACCCTACCCCTTTCTCCTCCTCGGTCTCTCCTCCCATGTTCCCCTTCCACTTCACCTTCTTCTTCTTCTGCGTACACAGGCTGATACTCCTGCGGACACTCCCTGTATGGACAGACAAGTATCAATCCCATCTATCCAACAAAGGGAGTGGATTTAGTGTGTATGACCGTTTTGTTTTATTCCGCCATTAAGGCAGCCATACTCAATCTTCGAGGAAGGTGCATGCTATGTGTAACATGTCATCCATACCAACGGCCCAACTCGCCTTCTCTTCCGAAAGTTGGTGATGGGATTTTACGTGTGTGCAAGATGTTATGCGTGCGTTCACACACGGAACCTCGGTTTATAGTCTGATTCGAAGGACCGTATGGGGAATGGAGTCAGAACTAATGTTAACTCCGAGGGAAAAATGCCCCTGTACCGAAACGGCCCGGCGGAGATTCGAACCCGTAATCCGCAGCCCTTGGATTACGAGTCCGGCGCTCTACCACTGAGCTATTCCGGCCCCCGTCCACTTCACCTAAGCCACGCACAAACACACACTATCGATCAGTCTTGGTAACGACCAGATCAAAAGTGTTTTCTGCTTGGGAACACAATCCAGCCCACAATGATTGTTTAAGCAGAACAATACACAAACGGCCCCAACCTTCTTAGAGGTGGTGGGTGGGGCGGAGGGTGGTGGGCAAGACGTTAAGGGGTGGGGTGGAAGATGTTGGAGGTGTAAGGGAGGGAAGAACAGGAGTTGAAATCATCGAGATCAATCGTTAATGCTAGGCACATTATTTTAAAAACAAACAAACAAAACAAACAAAAAAAAAACCCACACACTCTGGGGAAACTAATCTGAGGGCGTACAGTTTAAAAACTAGGCGTCCTGATTGTGTTGGGGGGGGGGGGGGGGGGGGGGGGGGGGGGGAGGATCAGTGGGTTGCAGGGGACATGTCGAGCTGTGAATGTCGAGGCAATACACATGCAGCTCAGGCACGTTCGCCGATAGGTCGACAATCCAGCGGCGTGCTGGGAGTCCCGCTTCCTAGCTTCTGGTGTGGTGGGAGAGTTTCATCCGATCCGGTTGTGTTCTGATAGTTAGAGCTGGCTGCACATTGACAGGTGATCGAGTCAACGCTGTGCTGCTGGAGGGCTGTGAGTTGCTGTGTGTGCTGTTGTTGTTATTATTATCATTATCATTGTTATTATGATTATATTTATTATAGTTATTATTGCCTCCGCCACTGGGGCTAAGGTATGCGAACGTCTGTGCTTGTGTTGTGTTTTTTTTTTTTTTTTCATCCGCATCTGCCTCTTTGGTTATTTGATTGCTTGTTTCTTTCTCTGCCTATAGGTGTACGCAGTAACTACTAAAGTAAATTCTGACAAACTTAATGGAAAGGTGGAAAATGGCCCGAGGTCGCACCTGCTAAATTTTAGTGTAGGTACATGCGTAATTGGGGGGCTGACCAACAATCCTTTAAGCTGTAGAGTATTTGATTTGTTTAAAACTGACTTGAAGCCGTGAAATGTATGCGTTTGATTTAACAACTATCCACAAAGATGAAAGGTATTCGCCGAATTCTAAGGTTTTCTAGTGAGGCAAGTGACGTCACTTCGTAGTGGCGTACTCTGTTAAAAAGAAAGTAGATGGGAAATCATTTTGCCAGTCCGCATGTGTGGCGGGGGAAAACGATTTCATTTTCACCTCTGAAAATGACACAAAGGGCGGAGTCCACCTTTGCGGAGAAATGCGTTCACCTAAATGTCCTTTTATCATATTTCTGCATTGCCCCCACTCTGCTCATTTCGACTGTTCTGATCAACATACGCACGACAAAGTATCCTGCTTTCCTCAATACTTTCTCAGTGGCGGAGCCAGCATGAACGCCACCCCTGAAGGCGCTGCCCCGTCCGTCCTACACAGTCTCCATCAACTGACAGATACCGAGGACCTCCACACGAACTCACCAGGGCCATAGACAGGAGAGGAAATCAAAACTGAGGTCACCCTGAGAGCAGGTCATGTAGACACACAGAATTTCTATGCTGATCGATGACGATTATGAATATGATACTATGCATTCCATGGCTGTCTGAAACTGCACGACAGAGCTGTACTCTACGCTTACTGTATTAATACACACACACACACACATGGGCCCATGCCCACACATCATACACGCACATGTACATCCACTACACAAAACAAACAAACAAAAAACAAAACAAACAAACAAAAAAAATGGTAGGTAGGTATTCAAGGTCTGACCAGCGTGTTGGGCTAATGCGTAGGTCAGACATCCGCTGAGTCGTAGCCACGAGACCCTTCTTCAATCAATGTCTCATCTTAATTGTTAATTCATTTACCCATCAGCTTCATATCATGCGTAGTGTGGTCTCAAAACTTAGCGGATGTGGTGTAGCGTATATGGACTGTTCCCTTCGCAGTGATGCCTCCTTGATGAAACTGAAACTGAAACTGTGCTAATATAGCTTACCCTGGCGTCACCAGGCCCGAGAGATACAGATACTTGAATTGTTGGTCAGAAAAGTTTGAGTAACATTGTCCGAGAAACATCTGTTAAGTGGATTAAACTCAACTGCGTAGTGCCAGTCTTCCCAGCTGAGCCCATAGCAAACTCAACTCTGGGCAGGAACCGTCTGTTATGTGCTGAAAAAATCCCACAAAAATAAATGGTTCTGATGGGAATCGAACCCACGACCTCCTAGCCGAGAATCTGAGAAGCGAACCACTTCGCTACGGCGGTTTTTGTTGTTGTTGTTGCTATTGTTGTTGTTGTGTTGTAATTATTGTTGTTGTTGTTGCTGCTATTTGTGTTACTATGATGATAACCATACCGGCCAGGGAGGCCTTGTCTAGGTCTGGAACTTATTAGAGAAAGACTGCTGTGTGCAAAGAGCTGCTGGGTAGACAGAGAGCTGCTGGGTAGACAGAGAGCTGTTGGGTAGACAGGTAGACAGAGAGCTGTTGGGTAGACAGAGAGCTGCTGTTGGGTAGACAGGTAGACAGAAAGCTGTTGGGTAGACAGGTAGACAGAGAGCTGTTGGGTAGACAGGTAGACAGAGAGCTGTTGGGTAGACAGAGAACTATTGAGTAGACAGGTAGACAGAGAGCTGCTGGGTAGACAGAGAGCTGCTGGAGGTAGACAGAGAGCTGTTGGGTAGACAGAGAGCTGTTGGGTAGACAGAGAGCTGAG
>JADBJO010002896.1:187500-197500 GCA_016801955.1 Conus betulinus | reverse complement strand
AGTGGCCTGGAGCGACGTGAAATGCTAAGGTGATTGGAATAAGTCACAGTGACCAAGACCTGATTTTACAAGTAAAAAAGAACGTGTCATTTAACATCGGATCTTATTCACCAACATCCCGACGAAAAGCATACGACCTAGACCGTTCGATCCCAGGGGACTCAAACCCTTAACACATGTAAGAGACACAAAACAATATTCTCCCATTGGCTGTCAGCAGCAAAATGACTTAGCAACGGTGTTCTGTTTATATATATTGTCCATAATATATATTTCTAGGGTAATATTGACACCTGAAATAATTTTACTAGTGACCCAGAGGATGGTTGATAAGATTGACAGTCATGCTGATCTGCGTTTTAGCTACATTTTGCAAGTAACCCTGTGACCCTGTTTCAGAATCCACAGTGACCTTGAGCGATTGACATGAAGTCACTAATGCTAAGTCTGGAAATAGGGTCACAGTGACCATTAACCTCGTTTACAAGGGTAAAGGTCTTCCTCTGTGTATTCTCGGACACGGATTTGACGGACGACACATCACTAGGTCACTTGACATGCAACAAGTCGAAATGCGAACAAACGCGCAAAGCAAGGAGCAAAGTAACTCTTATTCAACACATAGAACAAATCAGACGAAAGAAACGCCCTAGGACGTCAAAATAACACATGTAAAGAGACACAAAACAATATTCTCCCATTGGCTGTCAGCAGCAAAATGACTTAGCACCGTGTTCTGTATATATATATAATATAATATAATATATTATATATATATATATATATATATATATATATATATATATATATATATATATATATATATATATATACCTATTTAGACATTTTGCAGTAATGCTGTGCCCTGTTTCAGTCTATTTGACCTTGAACTTCATAAGATCACCATGCTCCAGTCTAGGTCATCCGACCATTAACCTCGGTCTTGGTCTTCTCATCCATTTCTGGATCATTTGACGTTTGACCTAGGCCTGTATCATTATAACTCGATCAGATTGACCTTGAAGTGGCCTGGGTAATGACAGTCCTCTGGGTAACGTAGACCTGGGTAATGACAGTCCTCTGGGTAACGTAGGCCTGGGTAATGACAGTCCTCTGGGTAACATAGACCTGGGTAATGACAGTCCTCTGGGTAACGTAGACCTGGGCAATGACAGTCCTCTGGGTACATAGACCTGGGTAACGACAGCCCTCTGGGTAACGTATGGGTAACGATAGTCCTCTGGGTAACCTAGGCCTGGGTAATGACAGTCCTCTGGGTAACATAGGCCTGGTAATGACCGTCCTCTGGGTAACATAAACCTGGGTAATGGCAGTCCTCTGGGTACATAGGCCTGGGTAATGACAGTCCTCTGGGTAACATAGATCTGGGTAATGACAGTCCTCTGGTAACATAGGCCTGGGTAATGACAGTCCTCTGGGTAACATAGACCTGGGTAATGACAGTCCTCTGGGTAACATAGATCTGGGTAATGACAGTCCTCTGGGTAACATAGACCTGGGTAATGACTGCCCTCTGGGTAACATAGACCTGGGTAAACGATAGTCCTCTGGGTAACATAGACCTGGGTAATGACAGTCCTCTGGGTAACGTATGGGTAACGATAGTCCTCTGGGTAACATAGGCCTGAATAATCACAGTTCTCTGGGTAACATAGCCTGATAATCACAGTCCTCTGGGTAACATAGACCTGGGTAATGACAGTCCTCTGGGTAACATAGGCCTGGGTAATGCCAGTCCTCTGGGTAACATAGACCTGGGTAATGACAGTCCTCTGGGTAACGTAGACCTCAGTCAGCATACACTAGGGGTAACACATATCTTAGTAAGTGTAACTTAGGGGGGAATAGACCTAGGTAAGTATAAACTACGGGTAGTATAGACCTAGGTAAATGTAACTAGGAGTAACATGGACCTAGATTAGTATACATTGGACAGGTGGGGGGACATCGATATAAGTAAGTACAAAATAGGGGTAACATGGACCTATATAAGAATAGCAGGGGGAACATTGGCCTAGATAAGTATAAACAAGGGAAACACAGGCCTAGGTTAGTATAAGCAAGGGGGAACATAGGTACAGTGAACATAGGTCGGGATGGGGGGGGGGGGGGGGGGGGGGGGGGGGGATAAATGAGGAGAGGGCAAGAGGTTAGACGTAGGGAAAAGCAGAACTATGGGAAAACAAACCTAGTGTCCCAATAGCGTGACCCTCTCTCTCTCTCTCTCCCCCTCTCTCTCTCCCTCTCTCTCTCTCTCTCTCTCTCTCCCTCCCTCCCTCTCTCTCTCTCTCTCTCTCTCTCTCTCTCTCTCTCTCTCTCTCTCTCTCTCTCTCCTCTGAGAGACTTCCTGTTGGGAAGAAAAAGACTGACGTGTGTGATTTCCCCCTCAGTGATAGGAGACGTCATGTCACATTGAGGCTTGAGGACAGGTGGGGGGTGGGGGGGGGGGGGGGGGGGGAGGCAGACTGCAAGAGGGGATTAAATGATTCAGTTTCCCATGATTGGGTATGATCTTTGCCACGCCTCCCAGCGTGACAGCGCTAGTTCTATCTCTGTCATGCGCGCGTGCGTACTCACGCACATACACATACACATACGGACGCGCGTGCCCGCGCGCACACACACAAAAGTACGCACTTACATAAATACACAAATACACGCATCTCAATACGAACACACCCATACCCTCACATACACTCAAACTTGCACACTCACACACAGACTTACACACGCCCACACACACACACACACACACACACACACACACACACACACACACACACACACACACACACACACACGTACACACACATGCATTCACTCTCATACACACACATTCACTCTCATAAACACACACACGACACATACGCGCGCACGCACATACACATCCACGCCCATTCAGGATACGCTTCGGTGCTCGCACCCCGATCCGTCGGTGCGCAACAGCAGGGGCCCAGAAATCCACCAGTCGGACATCGACACAAGTTTGGAGCAAGCTATAGACAAAAAGTATTTCGGAAGGATGTGTTCCATCAAACGGATGATGTAAGTGTGCTGCTGTGTGAATCAGACGACGACCTTCAAGAATATTCCTGCGATCCGTGTTCGGAAGACGATCGCTTTTTCTGGTTTAACAACCAGGAAAAAAGACACATGTCATAAGAGGAATGTCTTAAATTGTCCTGCATTTGGAAAGGAAGACGCATCGGCAACACGAAGCATGCAGAGACCCAAGCATGTGCTGCACGCTGTCCACGGACTGATCCAGTTTTACCTGGGGGGTGACCGTCGTCTACAGAACTGACAGTGAACACCAGTGACATTTTCTCGTTCATGATTTCACGTAAAGTGAAAAAAAAACAGGATATTGCTGTGGTTTCCATGTTAATAAAATCGAAATTGAGCGTTTTTTTTGTTGTACATCCCGCCCGCCGATTTGCTTAAAGGGCTTTTACAGCCTAACAGCATTAAACTTCGTTCATTCGTTCGTTTGTCCAAAACATCAAAGCAATAAGCCTATAGAGGAGATAATTTCTACACATACACTAACACACACACACACACACACACACACACACACACACACACACACACACACACACACACACACACACACACTGAGAGCCCATATATACCGGAATTCAGAAACACCATTCTGTGTGACTACATGTATATCCAATACATGGTAGTCAAGGGTCATTAAAGTATGGAACTGGCTGACATATTACTCGTAAGAGTAAGAGTCGAACAGCTTATGGGTGTATATGGATTGGGGAAGGGGAGAAGAGGGAGGGAAGATGGGGGGGGGGGGGGGGGGGGGGGGGGGGGGGGGGGGGGGCCTTGCTCTACGTGCAAATTAGACGCCGAACCATACTGATATGGAATATGCCTTGAATAAGATTTTAAACGTTTCAAAAATTCGCGAATTGGTTCTAAAAAAAAAAACAAACAAACCTGTTAGGGGGGAGGGGGCATCGAGGAGAGGGAGGGGGGTGGAAAGAATTAAAAATATCTTCCAAGTGGATGAGATTTAATAAGAGTAACAGCCAACATTGCCAGGCTCCAGCCGTTCTCATAACTGGGATTAAAAACACTTGACAAAGTCAACGGAAGCTTGAAGGACTTCATCTTATCATGAAGAGGCTGAAAGTGATTTTTTGTACTAGTACAGTCAAATAAAAAATGAGGGATATCGAGAGTCTGACCACATGCACAAGCAGGTGCCGGTTTTAAATACCTACCTAACCAACCATTAACCCGCAGCCTATGTACAAGGTTACGATTTGGATTGGCCCTGGAGGATTACAGCATTTGCTTGTTGGTTTTTCATATCCCATCTGTGCTTCCGAGCTGAATCTTCAAGATATTGTATCTGTCTTATGTTCCAGATTGAACTTGTCAGAATGTGGATAGCTTCAGATGAAGAAAGAAGGATATCACAATTCAAAACATCAGATTTATTTCTTGCAGCTTCCTTAGCATAAAAGTCAGCTAAATCATTGCCACGTAAACTAGAGTGCCCTGGAACCCATAACAGAGTTACATCGATACCCCGGGTTATTAACTGATGAATGATAAGATCTCACACACCAAGTCTGAACGACTAGATTTTTTGATTGACAATGTAAAGCCGTAGCGCTGATTTTGAGTCCGATAGTATAAGTATTTGTCTATGTATAACGGCATGTCAAGTATAAAATCTAGTGCTTTCAAAATAGCAAATAACTCTGCTGTAAATATAGAACATCCTTTCGTAATATGGAATTTCTTTCTGATGCTAAGCGCTGGTATTACAAAGGAAGCCCCAACATCGGAAGAATCTAAAACAGAACCCGTGAAAATGTGTAGATGGGAATCGTATTTCCTGTCTATCAAGTCTTTGGCATAGGATGATAGTAACAGAGGATTATCTTTTTTATTTAAATCTCCGTAAGAGTAGATTATTTCAGCCTGCTCTGACAACCACGAAGGGTATGAACAACATGGAACCTGGGCAATACCATCAAGAGACAGGTTGCAGTTCTGAAACAATGGGGAAACATAATCACCTAGGGACATGTATACCGATTTTACGGATCTCTCTTGAAATATACGTACTGCCATCCAGTTCAGTCATTACTGAATTTGGGATGGTTCTAGCCCTCACTGTAAAATTACAGGCGCAACTTAGCCTGTGTTCATTTAAGGGTAACACACCAGCCTCCTTGTACGTCAAATCAATTGAAGCCCATCGGGGAAGTCCTAATGCAATTTTAAAGGCTAACGAGTCAATACTGGTAAGCTTGTGTAAATCTGTCTTTCCAGCTGTAAAAAAAAACTTCTTGGCCATATGACAGAATTGAACGAACTAACCCTGAGGCGACATAGACGAGATTAGATCCCCAGTTAATCAGAGGTATGGCAGAAAGAACACGTAATAACCAATTTTTTTCCTAGCCTTTTCTACAAGGAAATTAATATGTTTACTCCAAAAAAGTTTATAGTGGAAGATTACTCCGAGAAAAACTTAACTTGTTTGCTTGGGTATATCAAATTATTATCAACCCTTATAGAGATAGCTTCTCTGCCTTCAAACGCAATTGTTTTCTTTGTAAAGACAACAAAGACAGTTTTGTGAGCAGATAAACCAAACCCATTTGATTTCATGTAATGAAAAATATTGTCAACTATTTCCTGATACTGTTCAATGATTTTCTTTCTTTTTTGGTTTGTTGTTTGGAAAAAATTGCAGTTTACATTTCTCCACAGAGCAATATCATCTGCATATAGAGCTAATGTGGCCTTTTTTGTATTAACCTGTTTAATATCGTAAAGCATTAGCGAGAAAAGTGTTGGAGCGATTACACTTCCTTGGGGAACACCCATGTTAATAGTCTTAGAAGTTGATAAAGCTCCATGTAGATTGACTTGGATAGTTCTGTCCGATAAGAAAGCTTTTAGAAATTGGAAAAAAAAAAACCTCGTATTCCTACTTCATGTGCTTTGAACAACAATTTAGAATGCCATACTGAATCGTAGGCTCTATGAACATCAAAGAACGTTGCAAGGGTCGAATGACGCTTGGCAAGAGCTTTTTTCACATTTGAGGATAAGTGGACAATGTGGTCTGTGACTCCTCTACCTTTCCTAAACCAGCCTGGAATAAAGGCAAGACTCCATTTTTTTTCAAGGAAATGTTCTATTCTGTTTTTCATGATTCTTTCAAAAAGTTTTCCATGTGAGGTGTTAAAAAGAAATAGGTCGAAAACTAGAGGGAAGAGTTTTAGGTTTTCCTTGTTTAAGGATTGGGATGACAGTAGCTTTTTTTTTTTTTCAATCTGTAGGGAGCATTCCAGTATTCCAGCAAAAATCTGAAAGAACTCCAACAACTTTGATAACAGACTCTCAGGAAAATGCTTAATCATGTTATAGGAATAGGATCCGAACCAGTGGATATCTTACCCGGTTTTACACGTTTAAGTGCGAAACAGAGTTCATGCATTGTTAAGTTTGTGTTTTATATAAAAGTGTTACTTTCTATATTAGTCTGCTCAATGTTTTGGAATTTATCCTCAAACTCCTTTCTACGAATTTGTTCAGATTGAGATAAACACTCAGTCTGACTCATTGAAGCAAAAGTTTTCTGCTAATAATTCAGCCTTTTTCTTTGTTAGTTCTATAAATTTTATCATTAACATGCAGAGCAGGCTGAGGGAGATGAAATGTACCCTTGATTTTTTTAATTTCTTTCCATAATTTAGAAACGTCATGTGGATGTTTAGAGCAAGTCATGATCAAATTACCATAATACTGTTTTTTTGCAAGAGCTACTGTTCTGTTACTATAGTTATTAGCAATTTTGTATTTACAGTGGAGTTCGTTTACTACTTGGGGTGGCTGTGAATGACGACTATTCATCCAGTTTTGAAATGCCTCTGTTTTCATTTTTACGGCCAACTCACATGAGGAGTTCCACCAAGGGTTTGAGGCTCTCTTTGGATGGTCTTTAAACTTAATCTTTGGAATGGCACAATCTGCTGCTCTCAGAATAAGATTTCGTAAATCTACATAATTGTTTTCAAGATCTTCTACTGATTCTATGTTATGATTAAAATTGAGCTTAAGAGAACCAGTAATTAGAGTCTGGGCAAAAAGGTCCCAGTTGGCTTTATCTTCGTTGTATTTTTGTATGTCCGAGGGTATGCTCAGTTCTCTCTGGACACACTAAGATCTGAACTTCAACAGGAAGATGGTCACTACCCAGTGGTGACTGACTGAATGACATTCCACGTGCAAAGTGGAAAAATACCCGGAGTTACTAAGGACAAATCAATTGATGAATTTTTCTGATCAGAACGATCAGCAATTCTGGTGATAGACCCGTCATTCAGTATCGTTAGATTAGCATTTACTATAGTGTTGGCGAGATATTCATTATTGTTTGTGATATTTTTAGAGTTTTCGGACCATAGAGCATGATGGGAATTGAAAAATCAGAATAATCCACTCTTTGTTTGAATCTAAATCAAACAACCAGTCGGCTTCCTTCTTGGACACACCACCTCTGGGTAATAACAGTTCACAACTTGTAAACTTTGGCCCTTGATATTCACTGCTATACAGCAGGAATATAAGCGTTTGTCAGTCGAGTTACAGGGTGTTTTAACAGGTTGGTACAAAATGTTGCACGACACATATATATGGGCAGTTTTTGTTTTAGTATTTTTCTTCACTGCATTAGTCACTGGAGGAAAATAGTATCCCGGGAGTTTTGGTAAAAATCATTTTTATGACAATTCAGAGACTGCAGTGCAAGGACATCAAAACTATGGTCTTCCAAAAACTGAATAAGGTAGTCAATGTTACATTTGCTTCTGCAGTTTCCATTGTAAAAACTTAAGACGATCTATGACTGGACTGTCCATGTTGTCTTTTGAACTGGTTGTCCGCATTACAAGGGAAGGAAGAAGAATAATAACAAACAGAAACAGGCGGATTTTTGCAAAAGAACACAAAGAAAGAGCTTTCATTTTGTAAAAGTTCATAACACATTGGCGTGACACTTTGAAATAATTCTTTTGAATTCCAAAACAGAAGATGTAAGCAGGTCCGTCACGTTTTTCATAATACTGATGAATTTAACTGAAAGGGTTTCCATGAACACAACAATACTATTGAGATCAAAATTAGAAGGAGATGGACAGCGGGCGCGATGGAACTTTTGGAGACTCTGTTGGCTGACATTTTTTCTTAGGAGTACTAAGATGGGGTGACAATTCTGGCCTACTTTCGCAGTTTTCTGCCTTGACTTTATCTTTTCCCAAGTCGGGAACAATTTTTTTTTGAGACAGTTACTGGGGAGCAAGCCGCCTTTTTCGTGACCGGCGACTTACTTTTGTTCCCAGCAACAACTGAGGAATATGACATAGGAACAGCATGGTTACATGGACTGGAATCATGGTTTGAAGACTGCTGACCACACTGTTCAGGATTTGTTTGTCCTTCTAGCTGAGCTCGTGCAAGAGAAATAGCTTCTAAGAAAGACATATAATTAGATGATTTTAAAGAGCCCCCGCCAAGACTCTAAGTTTATATTCAGGACACCCAAGGTAGGAAGCAGAGTGATTTCCTGAACAATTCACACAGCGTCTGGCGTTGGAACATTTGTTATTGTCATGGCCAGACTGACCACATCTACCACACGTCTGTTTGGAGCGACATGCGGATTTTGTATGTCCCAGTCTGTTGCAGCGAGTGCAACGAAAGACTTGCGGAACAAATGGTTTAATGTCAAAAGACTGAAACCCAAAGAAAGATTTTTTTTGGAAGACTTGGGACAGTGAAGGTAATTTTCACTGCCCTCGAGTCACTGCCATCTTTATTTTTCAATCTTTTGGCCGCTTTTGCTCTTTTTTGTATTTAAGAGCGCTTTTTGCTGATCGGCAGAAGTACAGCCAATCAACCATTTACCGGACGACAATTTTTTCTTTCAATAATGGGTCCGATGGTATTGGTCCCAAAGCTTTCTGCTGAGAACCCCATACCAGCCAAAGTTGCAGAATCCCCTTACCTGTATGAGCGCGTGAAGCCATTGCGAAGACGTGCACTTGAACACGCTGACTTTATTTCTTATCTTTACCTTTACTATTTACCTGCAGGAGAATGGACACGCAGACCTACCCTCAAGCCAGTAGGTTCGCGCTTGCTTGCTTGTGTGTGTGTGTGTGTGTGTGTGTGTGTGTGTGTGTGTGTGTGTGTGTGTGGGTGGGTGCCTGCGCGCGCGCGCGCGCGCGCGCGCGTGCGTGCGTGTGTGTGTGTGTGTGTGGACGTCTCTCTCTCTCTCTCTCTCTCTCTCTCTCTCTCTCTCTCTCTCCTCTCTCTCTCTCTCTCTCTCTCTCTCTCTCTCCACCTCCACCCTCCACTTCCTCCCCCTTCCAAAGTTATAATACAATGCATTAAAAAGGAATTCTCCGTCGGCGCTCGCTGTTTTATTCCTTCAGTTGATATTGCCATTCTCAATGGGAGTAATTTTTTTTCTCCACACACACACACACACACACACACACATACACACACACAAACGCGCGCGCACGCACGCACGCACGCACGAGAGAGAGAGAGAGAGAGAGAGAGAGAGAGAGAGAGAGAGAGAGAGAGAGAGAGAGACGCTTGAATATTTCTGTGTTTCTTTTCTCTCCTTGTCTCCGCGCGCACACACACACACACACACACACACACACACACACACACACACACACACACACACACACACACGCAAAGCATGTCGTGGAGGCGTACAAACCCAATTCCATTCATATAAAAAGAAAACCTTGTGGAGATTTTATGTATGCATACAATTTGAATGGCAACACTCACTGGTTCAGCATCTTTTTTTTTTTTTTTTTTTTGTAATCTCTAAACCCATCATCAACGCCAGGGTAGCCGCTGTATAGATTACCGTCACGGTCCAACATCCAATCATTAGTTAATATGCATGAGT
>JADBJO010002896.1:155000-177500 GCA_016801955.1 Conus betulinus | reverse complement strand
TTTCTGTCTCTGTCTGTCTGCTTGTCTGTCGCTGTCTCTCTCTCTCTCTCTCTCTCATATATATTATGCGCGCGCGCGCACACACACACACACACACACACACACACACACACACACACACACACACACACACACACACACACAGAGACAGAGAGAGAGAGAGAGAGAGAGAGAGAGAGGAGAGAGAGAGAGAGAGAGAGAGAGAGAGAGAGAGAGAGAGAGAGAGGCACATTATACATTTATCTAACGCACATCTTCAGGAAAGGATAACCTAAAGGAAGAAAACCGCACAGCATCATGACTGGAACATCAGGTAACTGCAGCACAAACATCTATCGTCATGGGGACCAGCACTAGCTTCAATTAAAAAAAAAAGAAAAAATAAGAAAGAAAAACGACATACGGTGGAGTAAACTTCACATTTGTGAATTCATTTTGCATTCCCACTCCTTCCCCCCCCCCCCGCACTCTCTTCTGTGTACTCTTTCATTCTCGCCGACCCTTTCACTTACACTGTAACTTCTGAACGGAGACAAAATGCAATTTCCTTACTACTCGAACTCGGTTAATGTCATTACGTGTGTGAGGCAAGCCACCCCCCCCCCCCCCCCCCCCCCTCCCCCTCCTTTCCTTTTTTTTTCTATTACGCTGTGCACATCAAACTAGACGGAAGGCATTAGCAGTAATACCTGCTGTCTGAATCTGTCCAAAGTTCCGCATAAATGGAGAGTGATTCGTCCATCAGATGTACCGAATGCCAATGAAGAAGCTGCAGTTTTATGGGAAGGCTGACGGAGAGAGGCTGGAGTCAGGACCGAACTGTGTGTGGTCTTTCGTAGCTTCAGTGCTTGCAGGCAATGGAAGCAATAGCAAATAATAGAGAATGTAGACGACTGGACCACACATGTGAACTTCATCCACTTTGACTGCATACAACGCTCTGAGAGTGTTGCTCCAGTGCCATAACACGGCAGGTGTCAGTGTGTGCTCACAGCAGGGCATTATGAAAGTGAGTGTTACGTACAGCCTTGCCATGCAATGTTTGACCAAAACGAAAATACCGGCCTTCGTCTCCATTATTCTCATTGATCATCACCTCAGACTCTGTGGCCATTCATGTCTAGTGTTAACCGTCAGCTGATCTGACTTCCTCTTCACGTATGTGTCTGTCTTCAGTTCAGCGGTACGCTCACGGGACTGACATCGGATGAACGTGGTGACACTTGATGTGAATTTTTCAAAGCTTCTATAGGCCGATTCTCTTTTTTTGTTCTGTCTGTCTGTCAGTCTGTCTTTGGGGGAAAAAAACTGAGGGCAAAAATATTTTCAGTCTTTTGCTTCATATAAGTTGTTTTCGTTGTATAAGCAGCACATTACCAGCGTGAGAGTGCCAGTACACCACACTTTAGAACATTAACACCCCCAGACACTTTGTATCAACCGCTAAAACACTCAAATCAGCAAAAATATGTCCATTTGTAAGAAAACATTCAGACTATGCATGATGTGTAAGAGACTGGTTGGACAAAAAAAAAAAAAAAGAAAAGAAAAGAAAAGAAAAACAAAAGTAGCCGAAATTTTTTTTCCCGCTTTTTTGTTTTTGTTTTTTGGCAGATGAAGACAGTTTGAAGCACAAAAAAAAAAAAAAAAAAAGATGTGGATTTCTGGATTTCTGCCTTGGGAAAAAAAATCGTCACCGTCACCGCCCTTAGGTGCTCCATTGATCCGATAACTAATGCCCCCACACACACACACACACACACACACACACACACACACACTAAAAATAAAGAACGTGGTGACACACCGCAGATGGAGACTCACGCAGAATGCGTCCACGGCTAAGCAGTCACTGTCGCTAGGAGGAGACCGTGTAGTTTGTAACCCTGCCAGTGATGGACCAGACGAAGCGCCGCTGGGCACCACTACAGTGGCTCGGCAGCATTGCAGTGTTTGCTCTGACTGAGTGCCTAATGATTACGCTCTGAAGACTACCGGCGTTGATGCTGCGACAGGATGGTGCTGAGCATGCCTGCATGTGGTGGGGGACCTGCTGGCAAAGCCACCGACAGAGCATAGAAGATAGACCAGCAATCAGACGATCAATTAAAGAACCAAGAAAAGAAGAATGCAGTTCTCTCTCTCTCTCTCTCTCTCTCTCTCTCTCTCTCTCTCTCTCTCTCACACACACACACACGCACGCACGCACGCACGCACGCACGCACGCACGCACGCACACACACACGCACACACGCACGCACGCACACACACACACACACACACACTTCTTTCTTTCGCGTTCCCGGCATACTATATCCTCAATCAGGTCAGTAAGGCGAAGTCCACAGTCCGCCGCAGAGACCCACCGGTTCCCACAGCTTCTCCTGGACCTCAGCTGGACTGGGCCACATCTGGCGTCTCAAGGCTTCAAAGGAGGGGCAGGACTGGAAGATGTGGGTGGGGGGTTGGGAGCCTGTGCCACAAGGGCACTGGTCAGTGTGAGAGAGTGTGAGACGTGAGAGATAGGAGAGGAGCTGGCAGTGTCCTGTTCGCAGCCTGAAGATGGTAACTTGAGCTGCTCTGTCGAGTTGGTGGATGCTGTCCTCTTCAGTCCCAATGTCACACACACACACACACACACACACACACACACACACACACACACACACACACACACACACACACACACACACACACACACACACACACACACACACACACACACACACACACACACACACACACACCACACACACACACACACACACACACACACACACACACACACACACACACACACACACACAACACACACCACACACACACACACACACACACACAACACACACACACACACACACACACACACACACACATACATCATTACCAGACCACCACCACACAGATGAACGCAAACACACAGAAAATACACTCACGCACAGACAAGACAGACATATTGACAGACAGACAGACAGACAGACAGACAGACAAACAGACAGACAGACAGACAGACAGACACAAACACAGGCACCGACACAGGCAGAGAAACACTGAGACAGACAGACAGACAGAGACAGACAGACAGACACACACACACACACACCACACACACACACACACACACACACACACACACACACACACACACACACACACACACACACATGCGAACCGTGAACGCAGACATACGCAGATATGGGTATGTCCTTCACTTAACCAAGATATATCTTCATTAACAACACAAAGACGAAAGCATGGCATCACGAATGAACACGAATCGGCTATAGCTCAGACTTCTAATGTAATTTTCATTATAATATATACGTGCAGAAAAAAAATGCCTTGAAAATGTGAGAGGTATTGCAATAAACTGCAGATTCGTAAATCAGTTTGGCATTTCCATTCCTTTCCCTCTCTGCTATCTGCTATGTACGGTCTGTCTCGCTCGCCGACCCCTTCCCTAATGCTATAACCTCTGAATGGAGAAGAAATGCAATTTTGTGCTGCTGGGACTCGCTTAATGTCATTAGATGTGTGAGGGGAGCCTACCTAGTCCTTTTTTTTTTTTTTTGCGGTATAACTGTGGGAGACAAACTAGATCGGAGACATCAGCCGTAATGCCTTCTGTCTGCATCAGTTCCAAGTTCTGCATGAATTTAAAGTAAATTGTGCGTGAGATATGCGGACAGTCAGTCAGAAAGCAGCGATTTTATGGAGAGACTAATGGAGGTACGGTGGACACAGTAGAATAACTTGGCTTCCAGAACTGATTTTCTGAAGATGGTTGCAGACAACGGAAACAACAGCAGGCAGTGGTCACTGTGGAATGTACTGATATGTACATCTTTATTTCTGGTCATGGTAAGAGGCAAAAAGAAGTAATACCAAATGGCGGACAAGTGACATGCTCTTCATAATTTTTGGTCATAGCTGCTTACGACAAAAGCGCGAGAAAATGGGGAAGAAGAAGCAGCTACCTTAGTCTTAGTAGCCCTAATTGTGGGTCGCAGATTGAAACCTGTTGTGCGCATCCAAGATTTGAATCACAGACCTTGGAGGCGTTCAGAATTGCAACTTCAGTACTGGAACTATTTGGTTATGATAGATGTCACTTAATTCTCTTTTATTCTCTGTCTTGTCTCTGTTTGCCTTTCTGTCTGTCTGTCTGTCTGTCTGTTTCTTTCCCTTCCCTCCAACCTTCTCTCTCTTTAATCACACACACACACACACACACACACACACACACACACACACACACACACGCGCGCGCGCACCATCTCTCTCCCGCTGTCTCTCTCTCTCTCCCCTCCCTCCCTCCCCCTCTCTCTCTCTCTCCTCTCTCTCTCTCTCTCTCCCCCCCTCTCTTTGTTGTGTGTGTGTGTGTGGTATCATTCATGGCATACAGTAAATTTGTGAAACCCCCTTCAGTATGGGATTTGGTCTTACTCTGAATAAAGATTTGCATTCGCATTCGCATCCTCATCACACACACACACACACACACACACACACACACACACACACACACACACACACACACACACACGTTCATAGACAATCCTTTGCATACTGTTGGTCTCATTTCCACTCCATTCTCTTTAAAAAAAAAAAAAAAAAAAAAAAAAAGAGAGAAACTAACCGAACCACGTAATGAATTCACAGAAAGATGTGTATTGAATACAGACTTCATTACCGTCGTTAGTACTCAAACAACAGGAAGGAAGAAACGTTCTGGAAGAGAATGTTTTAGTCGTTAATCACATTAACAACATCCCTCTTGGTCCCTTGTTCAGCAATGCTGGTCCATAGTGTCGATCCCATTTCTGTCTGATGCATCTCAAGTGTATGAACTGCTGGGGGGAGAAGAATGACATTCTCTTGCCCTGCGCGGACTCTGTTCAAGTCATGCGTTGAGTCTGAGTTGAAGCTTGAACTCTTTCCTTTTAAACGACCTTTAGTGGTGGTAAAAGCACGTAAAAAGAACTTACGAAGGAAGCATGAGCTGTTCTGTTCTCTCTGTGTAAAGTCCACGCCCCCTGTTCAACGCCGGTCAATGGTACATCATTACATGTTGGCGGTCGGTTTGTCAGCGCTGGTGACGAGCTCTAACCTCTTGCAGGTTTGAGAGAATCCCTGTTCTCTAACAGCTTCATACAAAGGACACCCGTCAGTATGGTTATGGACAATGGGGTACACCTGTTCTCTACACAGCTTCATACAAAGGACACCCGTCAGTATGGTTGTGGACAATGGGGTACACCTGTTCTCTACACAGCTTCATACAAAGGATACCCGTCAGTATGGTTGTGGACAATGGGGTACACCTGTTCTCTACACAGCTTCATACAAAGGAAACCCGTCAGTATTGTTATGGACAATGGGGTACATCACTTCTCAGGAATCTGCTGCAGAACGCTACAACAGACCCGTTTTGAATCTACCCGTTCTGTTGCTTCTAGCTTGGAAGCATGTATTGGTGTACCCTTCTCTCATTTCACTATAGCGAATAAATATGATCAGGTTTGCCTGCAGACATGTTATAAATCATTTCTTACAAAGGGGGCGGGGGAGGGGGAGGATCGGGGAGTGGGAAGGTGGGGCGGGGGTGGGGGTGGGGGGTGATAAACGTTTCGTTCCGAACTCCCAACCAGCCAAACCCACTCTCTCTCTCTCTCTCATCATCTATAAAGATGTGCATACATCTCTCTATGTATTATGTATTATGTATGTATGTATGTATGTATGTATGTATGTATGTACATATGCATGTATAACAGAGAGAGAGAGAGAGAGAGAGAGAGAGAGAGAGAGAGAGAGAGAGACACACACACACACACACACACACACACACACACACACACACACACACACACACACACACACACACACACACACACACAGATAGATGTGCACACACAAGTGGAGCACATACTTGTACTCACATGCACGCATCCTTCACTAATCTCACCCATACTTTCATTGACAGGACAAAGAAGAAATCACGACATCGTAAATAAAACGGGATTTAACTGTAGCGCAGACTTCCATCGTCATTGTCCTCGGAGTTGGATGAAAAATACCTTGAAATTGCGAAAAGAATTGCAGGAAACTGCAGATTCGGCAAATCACTTTTGCATTTCCCATTCGTCCCCCTCCAGACTCGCTGCTAGATATTATCTTTTATTCTCTCCCGGGCCCTTCCCTAACGGTGTAACACTCTGAATGGAGAAGAAATGCAGTTTTTCCATGCTGCAGGCGCTCAGTTAATGACATTAGATGGCTGAGGCGAGCTTCGGCTTCTTTTTGTTAGCTGCATAACTGTGGGGGACAACTTGGGACGTCAGACGTCAGCCGTAATGCCTTCTGCCCGCGAGCGTCACATGTTCCGTGCAAAGGGAGAGTGAACTGCACATGAAATACGTCAGCCAGAGAGCAGAAATGTCTTGGAAAAGAATGACGAAAGTATGCAATACATCTTCATCGGTGTAGGTGTATTTCCGGTCATACTTGCAGACAGTGAAAGCAATAGCTTGCAGGCGAGACTAAGGAAAATCCCAGTCTTGAGAGCCGGTCATTGTTGACACAACAATAGAAAGTAAGGCAATAGTTCAGAGCGATAGAGTGCAGCAGCAGTTACCTCCTCTTTTCTGATTATGATTTAAGACAATGACAAATAGGGGAGATTATGGAAATTATAGAGTTAGCCTGTATTTACTGTTTCATTTCTGTTCGTGGTAGCAGACAGCAGAAACCTGGCAAATGGCGGAGACAATGGTATAGGTTTTGTCCTCAAATCCTCATTTCTGATCATTGTTCAGACAAAAAAAAGTAGCGGTAAATGGTGGAAATAATGGTATACTTTGGTCCTCATTTCTTCATTTGTCGTCAAGACTGCTGACATTAGAAGCTACAGAAAATGGGGAAGATGGATCCCATACTTACGTCATGTCAGAATCTTAAAGTCATGGATTAGAAAGTATGTGCCTCCAAGATTTGGACTACAGAATGACTTTCAGAATGATAACACCAGTACTTAAACTGCTTAACTATCACAAGTGCCACAAAATCCCCCCCCCCCCTCTCTCTCTCTCTCTCTCTCATAAAAGTGTTAGTCAAAAAATCTCTTCGTTCCTGACCCTTTTCTTGTTTGTAAAGAAATAATATTGAAACATTCAGCGCATGCTTGACAGGAAAGCGCATTATTCTGATTTCATTAACTTCAAGTCATTAACGGATCCTCGCATGACAAATGACTATGTGTATATCCATCTAAAGTCATCTCCTTCCTACTTTCCCTCCCTCCTTACAAGAAAAAAATTGTCGACGTTAGAAAGTGTTTGTAGGACTTGACAGCTATTCGTCAGCGAGTTCAGTTGTAAAGCGGCTGTTCACAGTTTCAACCTGATTTTATGAGCAGCGCAGTGTCTCCTCCGGTGGGTTGCCTCTTGACGACTTGACATTGACTGCTCCCTGTGGATTGCCGGTGCCGGGGCTGCGGTGGGGCCAACCGAGCTGTGGCTATGGACGGGGTGTCGGAATGAGCGGCGTGAGTGCAATGCCTCTGAGGTGGCGCAGAGGTTGGGACAGCAAAAACAACAACAACAACAACAACAACAACAAACAAACAAAAAAAAAAAATCGCCACAATTCAAGATAATAAATTCATAATTCCGTGAACACATTAATTCATGTTCTACTTCAGGACTGATATTGTTATTGTCCAAATGACCTCAGCGTATGTTTTTTTTTTTTACAAGATGCATCCCAGTTTGGCTTTAAATTTTCCAACAAGCTGGAGTTTTTTTTTTCTTCGATTTCTTTGATCAGGACATTGTCATTGCCCTCAAGTGAGTCATCCGTCGTTGCTGAATAACAGCATTACATTACGAATTATCCACTCTGAAATCTAAAGCTGATAGCAAAAGTCAGAAGAACTGAACAATTCAAATAAACGCATTCCGAAACCAGCTCAGGTCAGTCTTTAAAACTCGGTCAGTTCATTAAAAGTTAGACAACAGAAAGATGATCTGCCAGATGATATAGTTTACTTGTTCAATTTTCATGAAAAAAAATTAACAAGTGAAACATTGAATGTAATTATGCAAATCATCTATTCATCAGACATGAATGTTATCATTTTTTGACAAAAATGAACTGGGCTTTTATGATGAAAACATTGTTGAAGCAAATTGGGTTTCTGAAAAATAAACCCATTTTTTGCGTTTTTGGCAGGTTTGTAAATCCACCTTTAGAGCATTCACACAGACACAGACACAGACATAGACACACACAGACAGACACACAGACAGACACACAGACACACAGACACACACACACACGCACGCACGCACGCACGCACGCGCACGCACACACACACACACACACACACACACACACACACACACACACACACACACACACACACACACACACACACACACCAGACACACACACACACACACAGACCCAGACAGACACACAGAGAGAGAGAGACAGAGAGAGAGAGAGAGAGAGAGAGAGAGAGAGAGAGAGAGAGAGAGAGAGAGAGAGAGAGAGAACACACACACACACACACACACACACACACACACACACACACACACACACACACACACTCACACACACACACACTAAAACATTCCCCCATTTTCCTAGCTCCCAGACGCAGTCTCCTTGTGGTTGATCCCACTTTCCCTCACCACTGTACAGAGAGGGGGCGAGAAGCGTATTCATGAATAAACCAGAGGTGACGAATATCGATTTCCATCGTTACCATCTCCAGTGCTGACACATAAGTACTTTGAAGAGGAGAAAAGGGTGGGGGTGAAGAGAAGGATCGGACAAGGGAGGAGAGTATTACCATAAACTCATCAGTCATTCTTGTTCTTCACTTTGATGCTTTTCACGCACGCTCAGGTATAGCCTTTTTTCACATTTCGTTGGTTTTCTTTGGCAAAATGCAAAGGATTCTGAATCAATCAAAGAAAACGAAGCAACTGGCTGCTTAAATGTTGATAAAAAAACGGCAAGTCTTGGCTGAGCCCTATGTTGAGGGTGTATTTTATTTAAAACTCACCTGTCCATTTCTGTCTCTACATAATATCCCTTCTATAAAGAGTGTGGAGTCGATGTTGCATGTACCTGAAATGACAAGCGAAGGCTGTACTGACAGATGCTGGTTGAGGAATGATGCACTCGCTCTCGTAAGTGTACACACTGTTCTCCTCCTCCTTCCTTAACCATATACTGTAGAGAACGAACAAGAGCACGACGCTCATCTTTGCGCAAGCTTTCGACGTCTTACAAATCTTTATCAAGCGGCTTATAGGCACTGACTAACTTTAACGAGGCAAATTAGCCATCAAGCATAAAACAAGAATCTAGAGCAATCTTGACATGCCATTCCATCATCTTTGAAATAAATACGTTCTGCATCCTCCATTGTCTATCGTCTTTGAAAAACAACAACAACAAAAAAACAACAAAAAAAAAAACTGGAGTGTGTCACCGGAACACTGTATTCTTTGAAAACCATATGACATTCGTCCTACTGATACTGGTGATTCTGAAGACCATATCATGTATATCCTAGAAACACTACCGTCTTTGAACAAGTATGTGCGTCCCTAAAAGCAAAGAACAAACGTCTTTGAAGCACTGGATTCTTTGAAAACAAAAAACATCATGCACGTCGTCGGAACAGTGTCCACTTTGGAAAAAATTGTAGACTGACGTCATTTGAACAATAACTTTTTTAAAACATGTATGACGTACAACCTTGGCATAATGGCGGTTTTGAAACATGTATGACGAGTAGTCCTTGGAACCCTGGTTGCCTTGGAAAAGGAAATGTGACGTCGTGGGAACCCAGGCTCTTGAAAAATGAATGATGTATGACCTTACAGCACTGACGTCATCGACATGTGTACCACGTGGCCCCTTGGAAGACTAACGTCTTTGAAAAAAAAAATCGTGTAACATTATTTTCTGGGACTCTAGTTTCCATAACCATACACAATATATTTCTCTTCCCTTTATAACTATGTACACCATTTCCCCCCTCCTTCCATAACTCTACACACAACTCTCTGTGTCTTTCCATTTATAAAAATATTCCTTGTCCTTCCGTAACCATGCACAACATTCTCCTTCTCTGTTTATAAACATACATACCACCCCGTCCACTGCGTCTGTCTCTCTCGAACACCACGTGACTTCAGAAGAGAAAAGTAGCAAACCATCTCCTTGCCTCTGAGACTTGGCTACAGAAGACTGGACCATGTGTCTGATCCTGCTGCAGATGTGTTCATAAATTACGAGGCAAAACGGAGAAGGGGGACGGGGTGGTGGGATTCAATTCAGTTCAAACAACTTTATTATCACAAAACGGGAAATTCAATGTGGCAACGTCTTTTGATTTTTACAACACACACAATCAATTCAAATTACATATCCAATAAAACAGCATTCTATTTGTCATTTTATGCTATGCACTTTAATACCACACACGCACGCACGCACGCACGCACACACACACACACACACACACACACACACACACACACACACACACACACACAACGCACACGCACGCACACACAACACACAGAGTGACACACACACATACACATACCCCCCACCCACCCCACATCCACACACACACACACACACACACACACACACACACACACACACACACACACACACACACACACACACACACACGTGACACACACACATACACATACCCCCACCCACCCACATCCACACACACACACACACACACACACACACACACACACACACACACACACACACACACACACACACACAACAGTTCAAGTTCCCAGTGTTTTCAATCGTCACATGTAAAGAAGTCATTTGTTTAAAAGTTGGATGGACATAGGGATAAAACTCTTTTTTTTGTTCTACTGAGTCTAAATTTTGGAGTTCGATAACGTCTTCCAGATATCGAAAGTTTATAATACTGACTAAGATTATGGCTGTTATCGCTCACAATCATATGCGCCTTTCGAACAGATCTTTCTACAAACAACACATTCAAACTACTCTGTCTCTCGCCCACAATTTTTTGCTACAGACTTTCACCATCTTGTTCAACACATTCTTGCTCTCCCAAAGATAGGCTTCCATACTAACAGATAAAAGAGAAAGTGAAGATGGACTCAGTCAGTAAAACACGCAACATGCGTGGGATGAGGAAAAACTGACAAAAGGCACGGGGGGAGGGGGGGGGGGGGGGGGGGGGGGGGGGGGGGGGGGAGGATGGGAAGAAGGGGATTAACGGTATTGTCCTGTCCTCTGTCAGCATGCATTCCTAACCTAGTGTGTCAGAATGGATCTCATTCGCTGACCATCAGTGTGGTAGCAGGATGTTATTTGTTGGTCATCTGATACACTATTAGTATAGTAACAGGATCTTATTTGTTGGTCATCTGATACACTGACTATCAGTATAGTAGCAGGATCTTATTTGTCGGTCATCTGATACACTGACTATCAGTATGGTAGCAGGATCTTAATTGTTGGTCATCTGATACAATGACTATCAGTATAGTAGCAGGATGTTATTTGTTGGTCATCTGATACACTATGAGTATAGTAGCAGGATGTTATTTGTTGGTCATCTGATACAATGACTATCAGTATAGTAGCAGGATCTTATTTGTTGGTCATCTCATACACTGACTATCAGTATAGTAGCAGGATGTATTTGTTGGTCATCTGATAAACTGGCCATCAGTGTGGTAGCAGGATCGTATTTGTTGGTCATCTGATACACTGACTATCAGTATAGTAGCAGGATGTTATTTGTTGGTCATCTGATAAACTGGCTATCAGTGTGGTAGCAGGATCTTATTTGTTGGCCATCTGATAAACTGATCATCAGTGTGGTAAACAGGATCTTATTTGTTGGCCATCTGATACACTGACTATCAGTGCGGTAGCAGGATCTTATTTGTTGGCCATCTGATACACTGGCTATCAGTGTGGTAGCATGATCTTATTTATTGGTCATCTGATTCACTGACCATCAGTATGGTAGCAGGATCATATTTGTTGGTCATCTGATGAACTGATTATCAGTGTGGTAACAGGATCTTATTTGTTGGTCTCGTTTGATTCACTGACTATCAGTGTGGTAGCAGGATCTTATTTGTTGGTCATTTGATTCACTGACTATCAGTGTGGTAGCAGGATCTTATTTGTTGGTGGAATAAGGGCAGAGTCGCAGTCAGCACGAACACAGTCAGTAGAGATCGTGGCCGCATCGCTGGGGGAGTGTGGGACAATAGGAGAGTGGGGGACAGTGAAGATGGGAGACAAAGAAGAAAGTAGCAGGAGAGGATTGAGGTGCGTGGTCAATTCAACAAAGCAAAGGAATCATCAAATAATTATTCTCTGATATAGAATCAGCAGAAACGTCTTGTATATGACATTTCCAGTCTGTTTTAGTTTTGATGTTTCTGTCGACTATCCCAGAAAAAATGTGAGCACATTTAACAATTTATGATACTGATCATCCTGGGAAGGACAGATCGTATGAATGCCGCAACGGATCCAGGAGCGAAATAGTTGTCATTGTTGAGTGTTATGACAGTTGGGGGAAACGTGGGAGGGGGGGGGGGGGGATAGGAGGGACACCAGGGGCCGTACTTACATGTCATGGATAACGGGGAAGTTACCAGCTACCTCGTTAAAAACTCGAAGGTCCGTTACTTGCAGATCCATATGTCGAGAGTAACCTTTAACCTCGTGGTTTGCAGTGGGTGAGGGGTGGGTAATGTACAACGAGGATAGGGCATGAGCTCGCCCTGGGTTAGATCAGAACAAAGCCAATGGACACGCTCAATGATCACGAACTTCACGCAAAGTTAAGATTTCGTCGTCACAACATCTTCCAGCTGACAGACACTCTCCGAGAAGACATTGAATTTGATTTGCACAGACTGAGACACGGAATTCAGCCCCCTGCTCTACAAGTGTTTCTGTAGCTCCCGAGTTCGTTTGCTACGATAGTTGGCTTAGCTCTTGGTGTGTGTGTGTGTGTGTGTGTGTGTGTGTGTGTGTGTTTGTGTGTGTGTAGGCTAAATCTGTCTCGTGCCTGTGTGTGTGTCACTGTTACTTTGTGTCATTGTGTGTATGTGTGTGCGCGTGTGAGTGTGACTTAATCATGTTTATGTCCTTTTAATAGTTTTATCAAACTTGTTTTAATTAACTGCTTTTTTCAGTCTTTGTGTGTGTCTGTGTCAGCGTGTTTGTGGGCATGCGCAGAAAGTTGGGGGTTATTCAAAACATGCGCAGAAGGTGGGAATCCCTCTTTTTATCTGACCTTCACCCTTTGCTTTCTGGACACTTCGTAGGTAGCAACCGAGACAAAACCCAGAGGATATAGGTACGAAAGTAGAATGCGCTGAACCCACAGGATTTGTACCAGGAGTTTATCTCGTTGTAGAAGTAAGTTTACCGACGACATGTAAGTACGGCCCCAGACAAGGACAAACGCTGTATTATGTAGTAAAGGAGACCCTTCTCCTGTCATGACATGAATGAAAGGTTTTCACCTTGCACCCGCAGAACAAGTTAATATCGCTTTCCAAAATATCTCTTACTATTACTCTCTTTCTCTTCTCTCTATTCTGTCTGCTTGTTTGTCTGTCTGTCTGTCTGTCTGTCTCTTTTTCTGTGTGTGCGTAAAGGGGGAGCGAGGAGTAAAGGTGAAATGAAGGTGGAAGGAATGAGGGTATAGGATGAAGCGCTGGGGGGGGATATGAGGATGTTTTGGAAACAGGATAAAGATGAGTGTTGTGGATGTTTATAGGAACCAATAATACATCCATCTACTTCTTTCAGTGTTTGTGAGATTGTTTTCGCGTATTTAATGTTCAAAGTATATATCTTGCACATATATCAAAAGTAAAAAAAAATACAGACAACAAAGTTATTAGTTTGAAACAGAACGGTTCGGAGCCTGTGGAGAGTCGTTATTTGGAACAGGGAAAAGCAAACACCCAGAGACCTGGAACTGGAGCGCTGTATTGTGACTGTCTGTCAGCTGAAATACTCAGAGAATATGGGCGCACATTTCAGCAAACTATACGGCTATTAGTTATTTCTGACGTTTCTCAAGAAGTTTCTCCTCATACTTTCTGCACCAAAGATTTGGAACACAAGTTAAATAAATGGAGTGTAAATGTCCACCGCAGTGTCTTTCCAGTAAACGACCAATGAAGATGCATGACGATCAAGAAAGGAACAGGCGTGGGAACACATGCAGAAGATCAAATAGATACATCCATTTTCATGTGAAGTGATGTATGCAAGCTGTCACAAGAAATGTGTGAACATGTGCGACGACTGGCAGGGTACTGATAAACAGTCTGAGAGACGCATGGAACTTGAATAATCACACTGGACATCTTGAACCAAAGTTTGTGAAGTGACTGTGAAATGAAGAAAATAGTGCAAAACACTAAGAAACGTACTGGTTTCTGTGGTGTTTTTCAAATCTTCTCTGGAGCAGACAAGACAAACAATTCAACCAGATTGCAGGGCTGAAAATGCGATTTATATAAGAAGTAACACTTTTCTTTTGGTTTCCTTTTCAAAGAGAAAGGAGAGGTGGGCTTGAGCGGTGCGGAATCTACCCGAATCTATATTTAGGTAATGTTCTGCAGACAAAGAGAGAGAAAGAAGAGAGAAGAAGAAGAAGAGAAGAAGAAGAAGAGAGAGAGAGAGAGAGAGAGAGAGAGAGAGAGAGAGAGAGAGAGAGAGAGAGAGAGAGAGAATATTTGCATAACAAAATGTTCTTCCTGAAATTACTCTGGCATTTGAGTGTTAACTGATAACAGTCCTCTCTTCGTTTTAGTGCTTTAAAAATGAAAATAGCTACAGAGCGAGTTAAAATTCTCTTTTTATTTTGCAGTAAAAGAAGCAATGACACTTGACCATTTCTAGTATGAGGCAAAATGTGTTTATCTTTTAAATCATTATAGGATGACAAACAATCAAAAATATATTTCGTCCTCGATTTGATGACAGAATGGACAGTTCTTGGAGTTTAGTGTATATCTTTGATGGACATTCAAATCACTAATACCGAGTCGAAATCTCAAGAACAGTTATGTCTTTTCATATTATACTGCTGAAAAAAACGATTGATGTCAAACGTAAAGCTTCATATTCCCTACAGTCGAAGAGGAAATGGCCTTCGTCTTCTACACCGTTTGAACATAAAGGACACATGCCGGAGAAATTTCTATCAAACTATCTTCTGTTCGCATAAAGTCCTAGGGTTCTAGTTCTAAACCTTGCCAGATTATCCTGGTGCCATGTATGTGTTACTCGTTGAGAGAGAGAGAGAGAGAGAGAGAGAGAGAGAGAGAGAGAGAGAGAGAGAGAGAGAGAGAGAGAGAGAGAGACGGTCTAAGACAACAATAAGAAATAATGCTGCCCTGTTTCTCCTGAAAAACCCTTTTACGTTACTTGAAACTGAAAAGTTCTTTTAAAGGCAAATATAGAATATTTGAAATAAAAGATAGAACATTCTAACAACCTCATGTATCACATCCATACAACACAACTGGAAGGACCATTATCTGCAAATATATGAGATAACACGCAATGTCTGTTACGGCTACGGCTAACAATGTTGTTCTATCGCCATGTCACGTTCGCTGCTTTCAGAGTTTAAGAACGTCTCGTCTTTCTCAATAAGCACTTTTGCACGTACATATGCACACAGATATAGTATACACAGCAAACCACCAGAATAAGAGGATGTAAGAGATTACGCAAAACAATACAGCACACACACACACACACACACACACACACACACACACACACACACAGAGAGAGAGAGAGAGAGAGAGAGAGAGAGAGAGAGAGAGAGAGAGAGAGAGAGAGAGAGAGAGAGAGAGAGAGAGAGATACATATTGCATACAAAGAAAAATAACATAGATGCAATAATTCACTCCAGTTTTTCAGCCTGGGACCACCCTCCCTTACCTCTCTGAGCAGAAGGTAACGCAGAGTTGTGCCTGAGCAATTCACCATGCATAACCGATGTGTTTATCGAGGATACGTCGGCTGAACATGTTCTCGTGGCAATTCAGCATTTTCGAATAATTACAACCATGCACAACGAGAAGGGAAAGAAAACTTAAGTACAGATTAATGACATAGGTATTAGGGTTATCTCTGTAGCATTTAGAATGTTAAGATACTGTCCCATTTTACAAATCTGTATCTTAGAAGGGTGATACAATCTTGTAGTGTTGGCTGAACACGTTGTAGTTTGTAGTTAATGCCCCGGTTTTCATGAATTCCGAAGGATATAACAGGAAAGGAACGGGGTCTTATGATTCCAAGCCCAACTTGAACTTCTCTTACAGGCGCGATATACTATTGAATATCACAACGTTTGTTTCTTACGCATAGCTTCAAGTCATCTTTCCAAGCAATGCTTTTGCAATCCTCGCTTTTACCTACAGAAAAAAAACATGCACCCACCATCCGCTATTTGTCTTCTGGCTTCCAGCCTTCGAATGGAGAGGAAATGCAATGTCCTTGCCTGTCATACTTCAGTTATGGCCATGCAGGTCTGAGCCGATCCCCAGACTCTTTCCTGCCGCATGACTGTGCATGAGCGAGAAGTCCGGGAGAGGCGCCAGCCGACTGTATGCATTGCACGTGAATGGAAAGCAAATTACACATCAGGCACATTGACCGTCGTCAGTCCTGACAGCAGCAATAACGTTTTGTGGGTGATGGTTCTTTGGTGCAGGTGGCTGACTGAGTGCCGTTTCTGATGAAGGTTTATTCTTCCATGATGTGGAATACTAAACATATAAAGGTGGAGTGATGGTACGGGGGAAGGGGGGGGGGGGGGGGGTGTTATCAACTAATCCACGGGTTAATTGAAGTAAACGAACATTCTGAAACTTTGTATATTCTTACCATTACGATATCGCTTTCTTCTGTTACAAAAATGGCAATACTGTGTATTTGGCAATTTCGCAGGTCATAAGTCATTCTGTGAGAAGGTATGTCTGAGTCTGCCCCAGACGAACAAAAACAATGCTGCAATGTAAAAAAAAAACTAATCAGGTTTACTTCTATTCAAGATGATAACAGAGTTTGAAAATATATGCTTTGTTCACGTCCCCCCCTCCCCCCCCCCCCCCCCCCACACACACACAAGCATGTGAAGAGAGAGAGAGAGAGAGAGAGAGAGAGAGAGAGAGAGAGAGAGAGAGAGAGAGAGAGAGAGAGAGAGAGAGAGAGAGAGAAACTACGAATATGAATGCGAATAGTACGAATATTCTATGAAGGGTGAATAGATAAGCTGAAATCTTCTTCACACTGTGTCCTGAAACACAAAATATACAGATTTACAGAATGTACAATCATCACAGTAAAAGGGAAAACAAAACAGGAAACATAAAAATTAGGTACAAAAAATCAAAACGGCACAAGAGAGAGAGAGAGAGAGAGAGAGAGAGAGAGAGAGAGAGAGAGAGAGAGAGAGAGAAAAGACAGACAGAGAGAGACAGATACACACACACAGAGAGAGAGAGAGAGAGAGAGAGAGAGAGAGAGAGAGAGAGAGAGAGAGAGAGAGAGCTTTGTATGTAGATTAAAGAAAGTTTGTTGAATTTACTTTCAAGGAGACAAAATAAGATAAAAACAGTACTCTGATTAAAATTGAATAGGCTAGGTACCACAATGCGAGCTTTTATCACTCTTACCATCGGCAAATCCACATACCTTGCTGCCTTATACCAATACAACGACATCAAAAGACAAGCTTACTGATTTCTAACTCCGCTCCTTATTACACACTTTACTTTTCCTGCTTACAAAACTCGCAAACATCAGCTTTCTTATGCCATACTGATCTGTTCACTGCCTTTTTCCCTTTCCACGTCCCGTAGTACAGAATCTTCTTAGTGGAATGTAAATACAGTCTCGTCACTGCTCAGATTCAATCAAAGCTATGCAAATGCACTCTATCCCGCTTCATAACAGTGCAGGGAAAACAGAAACAAGGGAGAATCATTAGCTGGCTGCATGTATCACATTGGAAGTTACTTCGTTGACTGTCTCGACTAGCTTCTGCAGGTGCGTGGGACTGTCTCGACTGGCTTCTGCAGGTGCGTGGGATGGAGAGATGTTCAAAGAGGCTGACCTCGGTCTCTGAGAGTACCACGTGTGATCAGAGACGATGCAATGGAACGATTCGCCTGCGTAGGATAGTATGAGACGTCTTCGGTCAGAGTGTCACACCGCTGCTCTGAAATGAGATGCAAAATAAATGACTAGCGAAAGAGAAAGTACTTCTAAACCGCTTGCGTGTGTGGTGGTCCTTTCCTTTCTTTTGCTGTGTGCAGGTACAAACATTTCAGATGTTTACTTTGCAATAACGCTTTCTCATGCTTTGCAATAACACTTCTCATGCTTTGCAATAACACTTTTCATGCTTTGCAATAACACTTTCTCATGCTTTGCAATAATACTTCTCATGCTTTGCAATAATATGTCTCATGCTTTGCAGTAACACTTCTCACGCTTTGCAATAATACTTTTTATGCTTTGCAATAATACGTCTCATGTTTTGCAATAATACATCTCATGCTTTGCAATAATACTTCTCATGCTTTGCAATAATACTTCTCATGCTTCTCAAAGTTTGATAACAGCTGCAAAGTGTTGTCCAAGACCAATGAGGAACTTATATACATTAAGAGTCTTATGCAATATTTGAAAGAGAAAGAGTGATAAAGGCAAAAGAAAGGCGGGGACACGACAGAATACGAACACGTTACGAATAAGAATGGTTTAACGCGTCAGGTTCTCGGCGCATTGACACATCGGGCGGGGAGGTAGGGGTACGGGGGTGGAGTGAGACATCGAAATGGAAATAAACATGAACAATATTTGACACAAATAGTACCGGTGAAACAGCCCGTTCCGGTGAAACAGCCCGTTCTTACCCCCCCTCCCCCCCCCCCCCCCGCCCCACTGGAGGTTACCCCAGGGTAAGTCTGAGCTAGCCTGCTTTTATCCCCGGGGGTCATTCTAGGACTAGCTAGAACTACCCCCCCCCAGTTGAAATTACCCCCCCCCCCCCCCCCCCCCGGGGGGGGGGGGGGGGGGGTTAGAGTCTCTTGAGTACCTGTGTACCTTATCTTGTACAATACAGATGACTAGTGGTCAGTGCCACTGACGACTGGTCATTATGACGTAAATCGGAGATTTTAACTATTTAACAGCTAATTAGTGTTTCCCGAGTGCTTGTGTACCTTGTACAATGTAGATTACTTGTGGTCAGTGCCACTGACTACTGGTTATTATGACGTAAATCGGAGATTTTAACTATTTTCACAGCTAATTATAGTCTCCCGAGTACTGTGTACCTTGTACAATGCAGACGACTGGTAGTCACTGCCACTGACCACTGGTCACTATGACATAAATAAGATATTTGGACCATATTACAGTTAATCAGTGTCTTATGAGTGTTTATATACCTTATGCAATGCAGACAACCAGTGGTCAGTGTCACTGACCATTGAACATTTTTAAGTATACCAGAGATTTTTGCTGTTTTTTAGCTAATTAGTGTCCTGAGTGCCTGTATACCTTGTACAATGTAGCTGACTGGGGGAGGGGGGGGGGGGGGGGCAGTTCTAACTAGGGGGAGGGGGTAAGTTCCACCTAGTCCTGGAATGACCCCTGGGGGTAAAAGCAGGCTACCCTGACTTACCCCAGGGGTAAGTAAGATCCAGAGGGGGGGGGGGGGAGTAAGAATGGGCTGTTACACCGGACATGCGACATGGAAGGCAGATCGCGGTACATCACTTTGGTCATTAGGGGACCAGGCGGAAATGTTCATGCTGTCCATCGTGATTTACTAATGATGAGGAATGTCAGTGTTTCCAGGGGTGGTCAGTCTGGATTTCCTTGTCTGCAAGCTTTTAAATCGTTATCCCGTTGCACTTTGTCAATGTTTTTGCATATTTCTTGCAAATAAATCAAGATTTCTTTACGAGTGGTATATGACAGTCCGAAAGCTTGCTGTTCAGAAATATCATTTGGGTGGTTGGCATAGTCGCCGTTTCCTTTACCAGCGTGATGCACTGGCGTTGACACAATGTCCGCTGCGCTGTCTGTGTGTGCTGTGGAGTGGATAAAGAGATGGTGAAATCACCGCCTGTCTTTTTCTGCATCCACATCGATAACATGAACATGACTTCCACCACCCTCCTTGTCGGATATATTAAAAGTGCTCTCACAAAACTTACAATTGGTGTGTCAGATCATTTCATGTGAATACTGACATTCTTCGGACATTTTATTCATGCTTCTTGGAATCTCTTTTAACTTTCTCATTTATGTGTTGGTATGGTGGGTTGACTGTGAGAGTAGAAATGTGCTTGAGAAAGTGGTGAACGTGGGAGGAAAAATCGTTGGTGAGAGACAAAAAGTCTGAGTGAGCTGTACAGGTGCCCTGTGTTGTTTGTAAAGCGAAGAAGATTGCGTGTGACCAGACCCACGTTCTTGCAAATCAGTATGACCTTCTTCAGTCAGGACGAAGATATCGATCGGTTAAATGCAGAAGTGTCAGATTTAAACAAAGTTTGTTCCCCTGTCCATTGATTTTATGAACCGAGGAGATGTTTAATTGAAATCCAAATTCCTTTATATGAATGTATGTCATATGTGAGAAAATGGGTAATGTGACAAAATATTATTGTTTATTTGCTGTGAATGTGTGCGACCACAAATTAATTTCTCAAATGAGATAATAAAGTTTACTTGACTTGACTTGACTGACTTGAGATATAGCCAGCCACCGATTTAGATACAGTGGAAAAAACAGATAAAGTTTATGTGCCACTTGTGTCATGTTTCTAAGGAAGATTCATATTATTCTTTGTTGCCCTGTTCTTCATGATTGGAGAAAAGAAAACATCCAGCCCAAGTATTATAATGATCCATGTCATTTCAGATTTAATTTACTTATGGCGTGTAGCAATGAGAGTGTATTATCTAATGTGGCACTATTCACTTACAAAGCTTTTAAAACCTTTGTGTACTGCTTTAACAAGAAAGGAGTACCATTGATGAACCAAAATACCAATGAAATTTTTGTTTTGTTATGCTTTACTTCTTTCTGTTCAGTGCATGCATGACAATGCTCTATGGCCAGTACCTAAATTACATTTTATATATGTATATATGTGTATGTGTGCTTGTGAGATTATATGAGTCGGTGAATGACCTTCCCCTTCAGATAGGGGCCTGAATCTGAATAAAGCACTTCGTATTCGTATGCGTATTGTATTTGTATTTGTATTCATATTTATCGTATTCGTATTGTCTATTCTCTGTCTCTGTCTGTCTCTGTCTGCCTGTATGTCTGTCTGTCTCTCTCCAAGCTAAAGTGATAATGAATACGCGCTAAACTTAGCGACGACTACTATCCAGCTTAGTGTTATGAATCCCACATCCAAAGTGACATGATATGTAGTGTACGCTCACAAGTTAACACGCAAAATCGCACACGACACATTTGCCACCACCATCCCCTATCTATACGCACGAGGACAACTAGTGTGGCAGCATCAATAATACGGAAAAGCTGATTATAGGTGTGGTAGAGATAGTGGCCTATCTCAGACTCTGATAGCCTCGTTGGTGGCTGTGGCAGCAAGGCAATGGAATCAACAGCTGATGGTCAGACTGGGGCATAGCCTCGTTGGTGGCTGTGGCAGCAAGGCAATGGAATCAACAGCTCATGGTCAGACTCTGATAGCCTCGTTGGTGGCTGTGGCAGCAAGGCAATGGAATCAACAGCTGATGGTCAGAGCGAATGCAGCGGGAGTTGAACACTGGCCTTTGCTTGCCATGTTGTGGCCAGTGCCTGCCATCCTAGACACTCCCATTTTCCTTTGTTCCTGATCTCTCTTCTGTTCTTGATAAGGAAGCTGGGGATATCTAGCAGATGTTTGACAAGAAAGCATGTTTATTGGAACACACACTGATCGTACCACGCTGAATGACTATGGCTATATTCATTATGCACCAGGTACCGATTTTTTTTTCTTTTCAGTCACTTAGTTCAGTTTGCAAAGTATTTCTAGACAGGTGATTCAAACAGCAATGTAATGAAATAATAGTGATTGATTTTCTTATCAGCATTATATTATTTTCAAAAATAAGGGTCACATCTAAATTCACAATGGAAAGGTTTCGGATAGACTGCGGTTCCAAATGATGAGAAAGGGCAGGGTCCAGGTGCAGGAATGCAGGGATGTCAGGACATATGTCACTCAGGTAAGTTCCATTGTAATGGAGAGCTAAATATGGCTAGATTATAATAATAGTAATAATAAATACTTACATAGCGCCTATTCTCGGCTAGAGACCAAGCTCTAAGCGCTTTACAATCCACACTCGTTTACACATCGG
>JADBJO010002896.1:147500-150000 GCA_016801955.1 Conus betulinus | reverse complement strand
CGCGCGCACACACACACACACACACACACACACACACACACACACACACACACACACACACACACACACACACACACACACACACACACACACATGTACGTAAACACACACACACATACATGCATGCATGCATACATACATACATACATACATACATACATACATACAGACAGACAGACAGAGAGACAGACAGACAGACAGACACATAGACAGTCCAGACAGACAGACAGACACAGAGAGACAGACATGCACACACATAGACACACACTCTCATTCACACACACACACACACACACACACACACACACACACACACACACACACACACGCACACACGCACGCACGCAAGCACGCGCACACACACACACACACAACACACACACACACACACACTCACACTCTCTCTCTCTCTCTCTCTCTCGCACGCACAGACACACACACAGACACAGTAGTAGTAGTAGTAGTAGTAGTAGTAGTAGTAGTAGTAGTATATTTTCAAATGTTTATTCATTTCAAATACCTCATAAGATTTGAACATTCTGAAGAAAGGTAACTAGGCTATAAGTTACAAGCTTGCATTGCCTTTGCCATCAACGAATTTGAATAATCAGTGACATCAGAAAACAAAGAAAGACAAGCGGCGAAGATTGCTCGCTCCGAAATCAGCATCACGTCACTAGCGTCTTTCTTGCGCACAGAACTCGCCAACATTTCCTTGTCCATGTTTTACCTACCCCCCCCCCCCCCCCCCACCCCACTCCCTCTCCCTCCAAACTCCTTCCGCTTCCTACTCCACCTTCACCAATTAAGGAACTTCTGAAAGGAGAGGAAATGCATCTCTGTTCACTTCTTAGATTCAATTCAAGCCGTGCAAGCCTGGGCTGAGCCCCACTCCTTGGCTGTACGGACGCGCAGGGAAAACAGAAACTAAGAGGGAACCGTTGACTGGCTGCCTGCATCCCATAGGAAGTAACCCGTTGAACACCAGGCTGGCAGCAGCAGGTACATGAAGCATCTGATGGAGCCATGATCAGAGTGGCTGAAGTGAGTCTTTAAGAGTTGCAACATGTGATCATGGATCATGTTATGGGACACTAGTTTGTCATTTTACGGTAGGGGTGCTAGGCGGCTTTGGGACGGGGTATCAATTTTTCTTGGGAGTAATGCGTCAAATTGAAAAAAGAGATAATAACTTTGAATCGTTTTTCCCTGTGTGGAAGTCATTTGTTTGTTCTAACATTTTTGGTCAAAATGCAGCTACAAAATGTTGAATTGGTTTTTTTTTTTTTAATTTGTGGAAATATGTCTCTGATGACATTGTTTTCTTCACGCATTCATCCTACGCAAATGACTAAAATTAACCTCTGCCAGATTATCATCTCTTGAAATCAAAGTTCAAAATTCCCAGGAGACGACGTCGTTTTTTGTCACATGACCTTGCATTTGAATACAGGGTATATTGGGTGTATGCTCTGGAAACCTAAAAGTCTAGAAATATGACATTTGCACTTGAAATGTTTAGGAATTGAGTTAGGAATACAGAGATATAGTACTGCAACAGTGTGGAAATAAAAACCTTTATGAATATAGAATTTTAAACGTGACATCAATCTATAACAACACAGGGAAGTAAGAAATAGAGCAGTGGGATTGCTGTGCATTAAGAACACAATGTTTCGAAAACAACTGTAGAGGAAAAGTAACATATAATCGGTAGACTGTAGAGTTGTAATGAACACATACTTCCGGACAATAATTACAAACAAGTCTGCCCTCAATTTAAGCAAAAACTATATGTAATGAAATTGTGGAAATGGAAAAGACACCCCCTTATCTGTCTTTACATTTCACATGATAATAAATACTGCAGCTGAGATTCGAAAAAAAGATAATTTGGCACTTTCATTTTAGGTACAAAAACATAACTGTGAAATTGTATTTCATAAGCATATTCATTTTTGTCATTCACACACACACACACACACACACACACACACACACACACACACACACACACACACACACACACACACACAGAGAGAGAGAGAGAGAGAGAGAGAGAGAGAGAGAGAGAGAGAGAGAGAGAGAGAGAGAGAGAGAGAGAGAGAGAGAGAGAGAGAGAGAGAGAGAGAGAGAGAGAGTGAGAGAAGCTAGTGCACGCAGACACACACACACACACACACACACACACACACACACACACACACACACACACACACACACACACACACACACACACACACACACACACACACACACACACACACACACACACACACAAAGTTGTGCATGGGCGCACCACACCCAAACGCCCACATATCTGGACATGGAAATAAACTCTAAGCACACATGAATCTTTACAGTCTGGTACTTCCCAGCCAACAGGCGTAGGCAGTGTCCTTGTGGTTGATCTCACTTTCCCAGACTATAGCACAGACACAAAGCGAAGAACGCGTAACTGAAATAAACCAGAGACGGCGAGTATCGATGTCTATCGTTT
>JADBJO010002896.1:137500-140000 GCA_016801955.1 Conus betulinus | reverse complement strand
TGTGTGTGTGTGTGTGTGTGTGTGTGTGTGTGTTTAGCAAAGAAGGAACGACCAGTGCCGTTCTACTGTATAACAAGACAGAATGTTAAACCTTGGAGGATCATGTTCACGACTGAAGGAGAAAATCGACGGCACTGTACTGTTTGAAGTGTGCGCTTGACGACCGTAAACATCGTGAGAACAGTTCATATGAACAGCCCTAGCCTTCTTTATTTCTCCGTACACCGATGCCATCCATACCTCTCTGTCTTATCGTTCATAACCTGCCGCTTACACGTGTAGAGGCAGGGCCCCGTCGTCTCCTGGACATTGTGAAAACAGGCTGGTACTGGAATCTTTAATTCATTTACATTTTTCTTTCTTGTCCTTTTGTTGCCGATTGCCGGGTGAATTATATCAGGTCATGAACTTAGAGAGAGACAGAATCGCTTCGATTCCTATAATATACTTATAGCTGTTTTGGCAATCAAGATAAGACGATGAAGGTGCTGGTAGTTTTCTTTGAGAAGCTAGGAAAGCATGCCTCTAACAGATAAGCTTACAGACCTTATTTAATGAAGATGAATCATGAATCATTAAAAAATCCCTGCGAACTAAAAGGCGATCATAGAAACATCTACAGCTGTGGTATGAAAATAGTAGCATTTGCTATTTCTTTCTCTTTCGAGATACTTAAAATTCAAGGAACTGTAATAATGGTACAGTATGTCTATCTTCGTCAAATGTACGCACTAATAGGGCCTTTCTTCCCATCGCAGTGTCATCCAAAGTTACATCAGAAAACCTTTGTACACGTAACGATGATCCCCTGGGGGACAGGGGATAAAATAAATTCGCTATTGGATCACAGTCCACGAGGATCGAATTTGTCAATAGTCAAAGAATCAAAACTGATACGACAAGGCTAGGGAATAACTTTGTCAATAGTGAAAAAAAAATGATTATCATTCCTTTACCATGGAATTACCTAGGCCGCTTGCTAGCAAGATATATATGACTATATCAGAAACCTTGTCTAGCATGACAGTTTGTAGCAGGTCAAGAGAAATCGCAAAATAGCCAATTACATCATTGCAATCATAGTGGATCTATGCAGAATTACAAACAGAGATTTCCTATAGACATTGATATCAGAGGTCTTTTGGCCAATAAATGTGGGACAGCATCAAGGCTTCATCCTCTTCTCCATTCTGTTCAACATCTACCACAATGACGGAATACTTCTGGACTTCAACACTTCGATATTCTTTGGGGAAGAGGTCTCTAGGCAACACGTTGCACTCATGACTTTGAAGCAGAATTTTGAGAGCTCACCATTAGACGGAATAATCATCAAGTAAATAGAGACTGGAAATCAGCTTTGACAAAAAAAAAAAAAAAAAAAACAGAAAACTTGCTCAGCCATTCCAGACACGCTTAGCTATAACCATCACTCTGAACTTTTAGATACTCGATGAAGTGATTCGCTTCAAAATATCTCAAGTCAATTTTGACTGAGTACAGGGAAGTTTCACAAAACAAGTAAAGACAGACTTGTTAGGTCTGCCATGAACAGGCTCAACATTTTCGGGAAAACCCGGTCTTCAGGCTTCTCGGTAAACATAGTTCTACAAGCGACCATGATGCCCATCTTCCTTAAGGGATGCCGGGGCTGGGTGCTGACAGAGGACCTGTAACGAAACCTCCGGGCACTTCAGAGTAAGCTTGTCATGGGGATTCTCCGACAGGGCAGCACGACACACATTATTACGTCAGACAGCAGATCACTTCATATGTTCCCAGACAAGAACCTCCCTGCATAGTCATCTGTGAGCTGACTTGCTACGGGCAGGTAAATCACCAACATATCCCATCCATATACATTCCCATTTTCCCTGCGGTTGCTCTCATTTTCATTAGTGCGGAAAAAATATGTTAAGAAGAAACATACTCATGAGAATGCGGTCATTAGCTGAGTATTGATTTTCATCGTAACCATTATCAATGCCTTTGCTATAAGTGCCCTGAATGGGGAACTAGTCTAGATGCACAGCACGATGTGATTAGTCAGTCTGGTATATATATATTTGCCCTATGTTCATACTTACTGACCAACTCTCCGTTGCAGGACACGAACACTTCAAAACAGGGGAAATACAGGCTCCTTGCTACACAGACTCAATTAACCCCGATGCAATGTCTAAGATAAATGTGTTTCATCGAAACAAAGGTAACCCTTGAAACGAAGGTAGCCCTTCCATTTTCCCTCTACTTCCCAATCCACCCCCCCCCTTAACAACCCTACTACTCCCATGCCCCCCTCCCCTCTCCCCAGAGACTCATGAATGGATGACAAGGACTCTCACTCTTTATCACGCACGCACGGACACACACACACACACACACACACACACACACACATGCGCGCGCGCGCGCGCGCGCGCCGCACACACACACACACACACACACACACACACACACACACACACACACACACACACACACGTACACACACACACAC